>CAMOHE010037725.1:0-33929 GCA_946598075.1 Artocarpus hirsutus | reverse complement strand
TTTATGTCCCGATCCAACACATCGTCACCTATGACAATGTGCCAATGTTTCTATTCATGGAGTTCACCTCCGATGGTCAAGACAAACCATCTCCCAATAGGGATATAGAAAACATAACAATCTTTACATGAATAAAGCACCCAACTTTATTCCCTTGATTGCGGATCTTATGATTTAGACCGTCACCTTAAGAATCGTGTCTTCCGCATAATCTGTCCATCATATGCCCAATTCTTAAAGGTTTAGACCGACAGTCTCAGACTATTGTTTGCTTATCATACATTCAACAAATATGAACGTAAAGAGGACAATATTTGGTATATAAATAATAAATTCTTTATTGATAAAAATGTCTCCAAAAACTCATTACATTTTTACTCCATTAGGGCATACATGTCTAACAGTCTCTGTAAGACATGTTTGGAAGTCCTTTTAAAATGCACGTCATGATGCTACAAATGCTATAATGAATGCCAAAATGAAGGGAGGGGTCTTAGTCAGAGAACAGGTTCTTAGCATGGTTAACTATCTCCATGAGGCCGAAATAAATGGGGTGGTGATAGATGAAGCCACATAGGTGGGGATGATTTGGGAAACTCTCTCCCATGCATTCACTTAGTTTGAAAGCAATACTTCATGAACAAGCTAAAATATAACTTGATTGAACTACTTAATTAGCTACAAACCTTTGAGTCTTTCTCGAAAGAAAAAGCAACAGAAGGTGAGGCAAATGTTGTTGAAGCTTAACCTTTCTCTTCTACTAAAAAGAATAGAAACAGGAAGAAGAAAGGCGAAGGAAGTGGTAAGTCTAAAAATGGAGGAAAACCAAAGAAGAACAAGAGCAACAACAACTAAAAGAGCTCAAAGGAAAAGAAGCCCAAAGGAAAATGTTTCTACTATGGTGTAGTTGGGCACTAGAAAAGAAACTATAAGAAGTATCTTTAGAAGCGCAAAGAAAAGAAAAACAATGGTAGATCAGATTTACTCATTTTAGAAGCTTGTTTACTTGAAATATTTCACCTTGGATAGTTGATTCAGAGGCAACAAGTCATGTTTGTTCTTCTTTGTAGATGCTTAGTTCTTCAAGGGAGCTTGTCGACAGGGAGCAAATGATGAGAGTGGGAACATGAGGAGTTATTTCGAAAAAAACAGTGGGAGTTGTTAAACTTTATTTTAGAAATAAGTTTTTATTATTGAACAAAGTTTGTCACATTCCCAGTTTTCCTAGAAATTTGATTTCTGTTTCTAGGTTGTTTGAACAAATGTTTAATATTTCTTTTAATGGAAATTATGTTAATATTTTTAGAAATGGTTTGGATATTTGTTCTGCATATCTGGAAAATAGGTTCTATACTTTAAGGCCTAATAAAAAATCACTAATCAATACTGAAATGTTCAAAGTTGAACAACCAAAACCGAAAAGGCAAAAGGTTTCTTCTGATAATGAAACATACTTATGGCACTTTAGGTTAGGTCATGTTAACCTTAACAGGATTAATATACTAGTAAAGGGTCCTTGAAGAGAACTAAAAGTTAGTTCCCTACCAGTTTGTGAATATTGTCTAGAGGGAAAAATGACTAAAAGGCCTTTTCTCTACAAAAGGCAAAAGGGCCAAGGAACACTTGAGTTAATACATTTGGATGTTTGTGGTCCATTGAATGTACAAGCACTTGGTAGTTACGAATACTTTATCACATTTATTGACGATTATTCAAGATATGGATACATGTACCTAATGCAAAGGAAATCTAAGACTTTTGGAAAGTTTAAAGAATTCCAAGTGGAAGTTGAAAAGCAATTAGGAAATTCGGTGAAGACTCTTCAATCTACTCGAGGAGAGGAATACATTGATACCAAATTCAGGATTTATTTGATAGAACATGGTATTCTATCACAACTCACCACACCTGGAAGACCATATCAGAATGGTGCTACTGGGAGAAGAAATCGGACGTTGCTTGATATGATGAGATATATGCTAAGCTACTCATCATTATCCACTTCGTTTTGGGGATATATGCTTTAAACTGCAATGTATCTTCTGAACATAGTTCGATCTAATTCTTTCCCAAAAATACCCTTAGAGTTATGGAATGGTCGTAAACCTAGTGTACGACATATCCGAATATGGGTGTCCAGCACATGTGCTGAAAGGAAAGACCGAGAAACTGGAACCATGTTCTAAAGTATTTTGTAGGATACACAAAGGGGACGAGGGGAGGTTTATTTTATAGTCCACAAGAGAAAAAAGGTATTTATATCAACAAATGCCACTTTTCTCAAGAATGATTATATGACAAACTATAAACCTTGTAGCAAAGTAGAGCATTCAAATTTATTGCTATAGTGATCATATATATGATAGTCTCAATCATAAGTATTTATTAGAATCCTGTTTATGATATTATGTTTTTTGACATGCATAGTAAGATTTATCTAAATACAGATCATAACTTTGCATCTTAGAAACATGATGGAATAAATGATTGGGAATTATTTTATTCAAATATAGAATCCATTCTTTTCTTATGGAAGTTAGAAAAATTATTCTTTTGAGTGATGATTCAAGACTTAAATAATATAGTGCTCATTCATAATAAGATTATGAATTAATTATTCATTAGAGGGTCATTGGAACTCAAAGATAAAGATATAATAAGAAAGGTGAATAGAAATTGAACCTAACTTTATTATGAACTATTTATGGAAGACTGACTTACATGTAGTGTTTATATCAATAGACTACTCACTAAATTTCTTTGAGTAATTATCACTATAATTTCAAGAGTACAGTTTCAGGTTTTTAATGGAGTAATATTGAAACAAATTAATTTGGCACATCAACTAAAGAGTTTAATTAATTGTCAAATTTATTAGAGCTTAAATTATAGGTCCATAGGTCCCCAATGCCATCTTTATAACACTGTATTGGATTCAGTGCATAAAATGAATTATACATATTTAATTTAAAATTATTAAATGCTGAATTAATTATTTTACACTAGAGATATTAATATGACATATAAAATGTTCTCCATGACACATAATATAATGTGATAAATGTTGTCACATTTAACTAAGCGGTAAATTATTAATTAACTATATTTAATTAATAAGATTAATTAAATATGTTTTGAATTAATTAATTAATTGTGTCTAAATAATAAGATTATTTAAATATAACTTTAATTTTGTGTGTGACACATGTATAGTGGGACCACACTTTATCTATTTGAACATAGACACAAATTAATTAATTAATTTAAAGTTGATTTTTAAATAATATGATTTTTTTTGAATTTAAGTATATGATTTATTTAAATTAATTATATACATAAATGCACATAGGAATTGATTTTTGAACTAATGATATAACACGTATGTGTGTGTGTGTGTGTGTGTGTGTATTTACATGATTAAAAAAATTGATGTGGAGGTGCTTAAAGCACTTCCTTCACATACCTCATTATTCTCTTGTTGTGGGTGTGTATAGTTCACCCACTAAAGAGATTACTGGGTGGTTTTTAAAATTTTAAAAAAGTCAATGAATTAATAAAATGTGCTCGGTTATAAAAGTGAGAAGATATAAGCCTTTTCATGTACGATATTTTTTTGAGTCTCTAGAGAGAAGAATTGGAGTTCTTTCTCTAAAAAAAAAAGTTATGCTATCTTATGTGTTGAGTATATAATAGAACCAAAAAAGTGTAAGATAATTCATCCTTATAGTTTGACGCCTACTTGACGTTCTATTGATGTAGGGGCTTGGGTTGGAAAATCATGGTATCGAAGAGGAAAGTAGGAAACTCTAATAGGCCTTCAAAAGATTTGAAATAAATTCTTCTATGCTTTCAATGTTTAATTAAAATTATATAGCTATTCCTGATAAACAAAATTTTTAGAAAATTTTTGTTTATCAATTGATCTATTTTTTCATTGCATTTTCATATTTAATTCAAACACAAGTATCATTCAATGGAAGACTTTGTTTTACTATGTTGGTAATGCAGCCAAATTCAAAGTCAAGGAAGGATTCTATAACTATTGGCATTTGACAAATCGACATAAGCTATGATACAGCATAAGGTTTCCTTTTCGTTTAATTAATTGATTTCTCGAGAGAGGGGAAGATGTTTAAAAAAAAAAGAATGTACATGTACACATTTTTGTTGAACAATTAATTTATATTTTAACCAATATTCAAAAGCATGATCCATAATATCAAAACCGTATATAGTTTGTTTTATTAATTTGAACCATAATTTAATTGATTTTTTAAGTAAATTTTAATTTATTTTATAATCCTTATTCTTACAAAGTTTTAATTTTTTTCCAAAAAAAAATGCAATAATTTGAAATCGAGTTTCTCTCTCTTTCTCCCTTCCTTAGCTCCAGGAAAAGGGTTTTTGTTGGAGCTAGAGAGAGACCACACTCAAATTAATCGATCTACTTAGAAGTTGCTAATGAATAGAATCTATTTTATTTTTAAATGAAAATTAATTTATCTTCATTTTGAGAAGTCTAATAGCTTAACCTAACAATTAATTTATACTTGTCTAAAGATAATTAAAGTTTAGAGTTTAAATTCATCATCTGAGTTTAGGAAAAAAAACGATTATAACCTAGTGATCATAAAAGTACCATGTTGAGAATTAGAGGTTTAAACCTTGAACCACGTATCGAGTGCTAAAATTATGTATTATTTATAATGCAAAACAAGATTACACACTGTGCACCAAGCAATAGCTAACATAACTAACTTTCTACTAGGAAAAAAACTAAATATAATAACTAGTTGATGGTAGACTAGTGGTAAAATTGAACTCAAACCAAAACCTAATATCATGTTGTCACGAATTTTGTCATATTTTTGTGCATACATATATTTTAGTGTAAGACCTTGGAGACAAACAAAGCAGCTTTAGGGACCACACTTTTATGGCCATAGTATGTGAATAAGAGAAGAAAGTGACCATGTCTTTAATTTATAAAGCAGTGGAGGGAACGAGAAAGTTCATGACTATAGGACAGCTCTATAAGTTGTAGATGATTAGCGAATATTTCTCGGTAAAAACAAGAAAATTCATTAGGACATCACCTTTATAGCCAACATCTGGCTTTGTTTGGGAAATCTGTTGGTACCAAAAAGTTTCAACTGCTATAATGTAAGGCTCTCACATGCTATAGTGAAAAGCCAAAATTTGCTACAGTATATAGTTCTCACATACTACAATTTTTAAGTTCCAACTACAAGTTCTAATGTTGTTTCCAAACACACTATGGTGAACTGATCTATTTGTATGATTATACTGTAAGATCTTGTTGGAATTAAATATGAAAAGTAGTAGAAGGAACAGATCATTGACAAACAAAAATTTTTTAAAAACTTTGTTCATTAGGAATAGCTATATAATTTTAATCAATAATAGAAAGCTTTGAGAATTTTTATAAACTTTTTGAAGATCTATCAGGGTATTCTAGCTTTCCTCTTTGATACCACGATCTTCCAAGCTAGGCCTCTACACCAATGGAAAGACAAGTGGGCGTCAAATTACAAGAATGAATTAACCTCACACTTTTCTAGATCTACTATGTACTCTACACATTAGATGGTAAAACTTTTTTTCAGAGAAGAACTTTTAGTTTTTCTATTTGAGTATTCTACAAAAGTTATGTGAAAAAGATTGATTGATTAAAGATAACTATTATCTCTATCTATTTATGTCTGAGTAGTTAATTATTTTTCAATTAATTTTAATTTATTTTAAATTTTAAAAACCACCCACTTAACTTTTTAGTGTGTGAATCATATATCCACCTATGGGTACATAAGAAATGTATTGAATCGATTCCTATTAATGAATAGATCCGAGCGCAACGTCGAATATGGAATTCAAAGGGATCAAATAGGAAATGATACTCTGAATCATAGAACTATAATGAAATATATGATCAACCAACATTTATCAAATTTGAAAAAGAGTACTACAACAACAATGTATGGATCACGAATATTGATTATTATTTTATTTAGTCATTGTTCTCTTTTTTTCCTTGAATACTAATACTATCTAGTATTTTTACCCGATCCTCAGTTTCTAGTCCGAAGCTAATAATAAAGAAAGCCTTTCTATTCTTATATTACAAGTACTACTACAGGTACTGCAGGAATTTTAATGATAAAGGAATTCGAGGAATTATGTATTGAATGGTATAAATTCTAAATGTACAAGCAACAAAAAAAGAAATTCTCTAACACTTCATTTTGCTACTGATTGTGAAACTAATATCAAATATGTGGGGAAGGGATGTATACTCTACATGATTCTTATCCCTTTCATTTTTATTTTTATTTTTATTTAAAAATCTAAATCACAATTACATGATTCTTGATGTGTATGTGTGTGTATATATATAAAAGATATATATGAACGTAAGAAAACATTAACCATCACTTTTTTTAATCATATTATATTATATATATAAATGAAATCAAAAATTAAAAAATAATTCCCGTTAACTCAAATCTATTAATATATATATATATAAGTAAAAGTAAATCATGTTATATAATATATATGTGTATATATATATTATATTTATAAATAAATCATTATTTTTTTAAGAATAGATTTTTAATTAATTAATAATTTAATTTTGTGTCAATATTAAAAAGACAAAGTGTGGTCCCATCACAAATGTGTCACACACAAAATTAAAATTATATTTAAATAATCTTATTATTCAAATATTATCAATTATCTATTTTTAAAAACATATTTAACTAATCTCATTAGTTAAAATAATCTATTAATTAATTAACTAATGCTTAGTTAAATGGGACAATATTTATCACGTTATATTATATGTCACGAGAACATTTTCCATATCACATTAATATCTTAAGTGTGAAATAATTAATTTAGAATTTAATAATTACAAATTAAATATGTATAATTTATTCTATGCATTAAATCCAATACAGTGTTGTAGAGGTGACATTAGAAACCAGTGGACCCATAACCCAAGCTTTAATAAATTTGACAATTAATCAAACTCTTTAATTAATGTGCCAAATTTATTAGTTTCAGTGTTACTCCACTAAACTCTTAAGATTATAGTAAGAATTGCTCAAAAAAAAAAATAGCGAGTAGTCCCTTGATATAATCATTACATATAAGTCAGTCTTCATAAATAGTTCATAATAAGAGCTAGGTTTAATTTTCATTTTCCTCTCTTATTACATCTTTATTCTTAAGTTCTAATAATTCTCTAATAAATAGTTAATTCATAATTTATTATGAATGTACGCTCTACTATTTAAGCCACGAATCATCACTCAAGAGAACTATTTTTCTAATTTCTATAAGAAAGGAATGGATTATATATCTGTATAATATTATTCCTAGCAATTTATTACATTATATTTCTAAGACAAATCTTACTATGTAAGTCAAAAAATATAATATCATAAATAGGAGTCTAATAAATACTTAAGATTAAGACTATCAAATATATAATCATCATAGTGATAAATTTGAATACTCTATTTATAATAGATGATTTGAGATTCATAATTTATCTAGTCTAGTCCTATATAATCTCATTATATAAAGCACTTCTAATCCAATATCTTTACATTAATAACTCAGATATGACTATTTCATTCTAAATGAGATTGGACCATACTTGTAATATTTAATTAAAGATCCCTAAATTTAATTAATTATTTTAGACTATTTAGATTATTATTTATAAATTTTATTTCTAAGCATATAACATTTATATGCTAAATTTTTAGTTACATAAATAATCATGAAATTTTCTTAATGTTTATAAATGTATTCACAATACATATAAGCAACCAAAATAATTATAAATGTTACTTTATTTATATATTAGCAATATGTATAATATCATAGCTTATAGGGCACCAAACCCAACAAATCGATCTTTTATTAATATATGGTATTGGACGGAATCAGCTTAAGCAATAGCTTAAGGCCCTAAAAATTTTCCAAAAGCTTGCGCTATATTTTAAGCTATTATTATCCTATCTTTAAATTTAAATAGTAAAAATTGAGACTTTTTTTTCTTAAACTATCCATTTTTTAGGTTTGAGGAGTCATAACATTTGTTTTTAGAAAATATTAAACAATGTAAAAAAAAATTGAAACATCATTTGTTCAAAAAAATAAAATGAAAGGGGATTTGTCATTTCTCTAAAGTCTAATATCTCTCTCTTTATTCAAAAAGTTATAAGTATTTTTTATTTTCTATTTCTTCTTCACATAACATCACTTCAATTTCTCAAACTAAAAATCTTTCTCTCAAAAATCTTCACACGACTACAACTACTACTCTTTCCTCAACAAAATCTCTAGGTTACATCTTTCTTACTCATTTTGTTTCTACTCGCTAATTAATGCATTTTTAAATTAGCTATTTTATTTTTTTGTTTTTGTTTTTGTTGTATTGATTTAGTTTTAATACATATACTTATAATATGTCTAATAGAAAAATATGCATTGGGGTATTACAAACTAAAAAAAAAAAAAGAAAAATGAAAAGTTTGATTTAATACCAAAAAACAGCTCTTGAAAATTTTTTTCTAAGTAATAAGGGAAATGACATGACATCAAGTGAAAAAACAATTTAAAAAATAATTTCTTTGCAACTGATAAGGGAAATGGCATGACATCAAGTGAAAAAACAAAAAAAAAAAATTAGCTTTTAATGAGTTTTAATATCATAATTTTAATAATATCATCATTTTTGACTTTGATGTAATTTTGATTGTTACTCTTGTTAGACATATATGTCCTAAGGAGTAAAATATTGTAATATGTTTTTGGAGATATTTTATCAATAAAGAATTTATTTTTTATTCATATACCAAATTATTGTCCTCTTTACGTTTATATTTGTTGAATGTATGATAAGTAAACAAAAGTCAAAGACTGTCGGTTTAAACCTTTGAGAATCAAGCATATGATAGACAAATTATGCAGAAGACATGATTTTAAAGGTGATGGTCTAAATCATAAGATCCACAATCAAAGGAATAAAGTTAGGTGATTTATTCATGTTAAGATTGCAATATTGTCAATATTGCTGATGGGAGATGGCTTGTCTTGGTCATCGGAGTTGGACTCCATGAGAAAAAACATTGGTATATTGTCATATGTGATGATGCATTGGATAGGGATATAAAGTAGAATTGATTTAGATTAATAATTCCATCTATGCAAATCAATTCACTTTAGACAATCATATGTATTGTATCTTAATCTTAAAATGACTTATGGACCCGTTATTTTGACTTATGCCTTTTGATGTACCAAAGGGTGACATCCTGCCTTTGTGATGGTGTGTATGCTGGTATGTTGGAGACTTGACTCTTGATAGCATAGACCTGTTATTCATATATATGAAATCCATAGCTCTATTGGTAAAGTCAATGATATTCTCTTATACGCGTTATCCTATAATTGGAAAACTAGAGAGCTTAACCATTTGGATACATAAGTGTAACTAAATAGTATATTATCCTTAGATGGTAAGTTTTGTAATAGTGAAATGATGCAACGTAAGATAAAAATAGTCGGGGAGGTAAGATGGAATTTATCTTTAAGCCAATTATGAATATTCTATGGAGATACGATGCATTATAATATGTCATGGACACTTTGCTAATTTGTGCTTTGTAATTTTACATAATTTAAGTGTACAGGTCTAAGCTTTTAGTGGAGTAGCTTTAGAGTTGAAAATTATAAAATGTGCATCTGTTATATTATATATTATAATTAGCGGAGCTTGAACTATATAGGTTCATAAAGTTCCTTTCGCTAGCTCATAATAAATCCTGTAACGATACGACGCGCTTTTCTAAATAATAGGTGACTTATATTAAATTATTAGATTGTCTAAAATTTAATAGAATCAGATGATTCATGTTTGTTTATCGTTTGAATTAATTTATTGTAGATTAATTCAAGATAATCTTGTTGAATGATCAAGAATATTAATTTTCCTGGAGATTATCTAGATATGACTGTTTTAATTAGATAACTTCTCTATTAGATTATTTAAATTAAAACCGAGGCTCTATCCAAAGAATCTCAATGGGAAATAAAATATTCTCAAGGATCATATTATTGCAAGTTCAGCAAGCCGATCAGTTAGTTTGGCTTGTCGATAGAACAAGTTTGGTAGGCCGATCCATTAGTTCGGCTTGTCGTTCTAACGATAATTTGATCACGCATTTTTGATGTGATGTTATCAAAAGTTGATCCATATTCAAATTTTTGAGATTTTAGCAGATAATGACCAACCATGGGGACGACCTCTATAAATAGAGAGTAAGTTTTTTGAGTTATTTAAATCAATTGAGAAGTTAAGAGTAAGTACTCTGGTATTAGATACTCTTAAACACCTTGAGAGCTTTTATTCACAATTATGAACCTTTGCTCTAGGTCTTCTCAATTAGTTGTAAAGAGAGTCACCAGGAAGAGCTGAACGACATGTGCTCACATACACTCTGATCGTGGATAGAGAATAGCATAGAAAACTAGTTGGTTGAAGCTCTTCTGAAATGTTCTTCTCTTCACAGATTGCAAGAGCCCTTTGGCATACAAAGGTTAATAAGATCTGATTAATTTATGTATATAACATGTCAAACTCGTGTTTTTTAGAAAATACTCTGATTTTAAAATTTTTAAAATTCAGTTGCATACTGGTTTTTCCAACAACTTTCTCCTTGTCTTAGATACAGTGAATTGTTTTTGTTAAGTTAAAAAATAAAGAGATTTTTCTCTTCTTTCCTCATTTCAATTTTTAAGGTAGAATATTCCATTAAAAAAATCATTCGAAGAGGCTTCTTTTAAAACTTTGCTTAAGGCATTAGAATTTGTTGAACGGGCACAGGTGTTGGACTCCACTGATATCCTTTACATTGTTCAAAAAATTGATGTTGCATGCTATACAGCGTCGAAACTTTCGATTCTTATATATAATCCTTTATGGTTCTACATTTCTTTTTTTGAATACTTTTACCCTTTATTATCTTTTCAAATTAACAAACAAGGAAATGTTGAACGGTTATTATATTTGGGATTTTTCTAGCTGATGAGAGTCATATAGATTACACGTGAATTATATGGATCATTTAAGAGATAGATGTGAATGTTCATATGGTTCTTCTAACTACTGACCAAAATTTGTGTTCGGCTTCCACAACAACCTTGATCTATTGTAACAATATGGAAACTCATCTTCGTTCTAATTTTGTCATCCATTCTCGTATTTAATGTGCAGCCATTGATTTTCATTTCATTCATAATTAGGTTCAGCTTGGTATTTCCATGTGTTGCTCATGTGTCGTTTGGGGATCTACCAGTGGTTGCTCTTATAAAAGATACTTGTCCATAACAATTTTACGGAGCCATATTAAGAAAAATTACAATTTTGTTGTAGATTTTTGTAAAGTTTGTACTTTAGTTTATTACATCAAGAGATTATAAAACTCACTCATATTTATTTATTTATTTATTTTTGGTATTGTGATTCATCATAAAAATTGAAAAATGATTTTCCAAAAAAAAAAAAAAAGAAAAATGGCTATGCCATAATTTTTCACAATCTCATAATGTTCTTTACAAGCCTCCTTTCTCTATCAACTTTTGTACAGCAAAGTTATGTCAAGTTACTTGTAATTAAAATGGCTTTTTTATTGGACACATAAATCAGTATAATACATGTACATACCCCAAAAAGAAAAAAAAACTTATAATACAAGTACACATTTATATGTATCAATTTCTATGTTGGAATTAAATGTGAAAACGTAGCGGAAGAAATTGATCAATTGACAAACAAATTTTTTTAAAAACTTTGTTCATCGAGAATGGTTATATAATTTTAATTAAATATAAAAAGCTTAGAGTAATTTGATTCAAACTTTTTAAAGACCTATCAAGGCATTACAACTTTCTTCTTTGACTCCACGATCTTCCAAGCTAAGCTTCCATACCAATAGAATGACAAGTAAGCCCCAATCTACAAGAATGAATAATATCACACTTTTTTAGATATGCTACATACTCAACACATGATATAGCAGACCTTATTTTTCTACAGAAAATAACTCTCAATTTTTCCTCTCTTGGATACACTAAAAAATATCACGTATATTAGATATGAGACTACTGGTTATCTCTTTCTTTTATAACTGAGTAGTTAATTATTAATTTTAATTAATTTTTAAATTTAAAAACTGCCCACTAAACACTTTAATGGTGAACCATATACACCCATAAATAGGTTTGTGAAGGTAGGTGCTTAAAAGCCTCTCCATGTTTTTTCCTTTTTTTTTAATCACATACATGATAATATGTGCTAATACACATACATATATGTGTGTGTTATATATATATATATATATATATATAAACAAATAAACGAATCACTGAGTCATGTGAATGCAATCATATATATATATATAAATAATATATTCAGTTTACAATTAATAACGTGAATCTATATATATATATATCTTATACATATATATACACAAAAAATAGAAGATTCACGTTTACGTGGATATAATATATATATGCTTAAATTAAAAAATAAATCATATTTATTTAAGAATTAATTTTAAATTAACTAATTAATTATTTAATATTGTGTCCATCTTGGAAAAGACAAAATGTGGTCCCACCATACGTGTGTCATACACAAAATTAAAATTATATTTAAATAATCTTATTATTTAAATATTATTAATTAATTAATTTAAAATAATTTAATTAATCTTATTATTTAAATATAATCAATTAATTAATTAACTAATACTTAGTTAAATGTGACAATATTTATCACATTATATTATATGTCACAGAGAATATTTTTTTTATGTCACATTAATATCTCAACTGTAAAATAATTAATTCAAAATTCAATAATTCTAAATTAAATATATATAATTCATTCTATGCATTAAATCCAATACAGTGTTATAGAGGTAGCATTGGGGATCTATGGACTTCTTCTCCAAGCTCCAACACATTTGACAATTAATTAAACTCTTTAATTAATGTGTCAAATTTATTAGTTTCAATGTTACTTTACTAAAAATCTAAAACTGAACTCTTGAAATTATAGTAAAAATTACTCAAAGAAAATTAACGAATAGTATATTGATTTAATCATTACATATAAGACAGTTCTTTATAAATAGTTCATAATAAAAGCTAAGTTTTATTTTCATTCACCTCTCTTATTATATCTTTATTCTTGAGTTCTAGTAATTCTCTAACGAACAGTTAATTTGTTGGAAAATAGTCCGTAAGAATTTAAAATTTTTTTTATATTAGAGTATTTTTCAAAACACAAGTTTGACATGCTATATGCATAAATTAACTAGATCTTACTAATCTTGTATATGCTAAAAAGCTACTGTAATCAATGAAGAGAAGTAACGTTCCAAAAAGACTTCAACCAACCGGCCTTCTTTGCTATTCTCAATCCTCGTTCGGAGTGAATGTGGGCTCATGTCGTCTAGCTTGTCCACCAGGTGACTCTCCTTCCAACCAATTAAGAAATACCTAAACCTAATTTGTGATTTATGAATGATAGCTCTTTGGAGAGTTTAGAATCTCACTGACAGAGTCTCACTCTCGATTTCTCAACTGATCTGAATAATAATGAGAATCACTACCCTTCATATAGAGGTCGGGCCAAGGAGTCCTTATCAAATAAGGCCTCGAAAAATCAAATCAAAATCAAATATATGATAAAATCCACATGAATATGAGTGATCCTTTTATCGCTTGGTTGGCAGGCCGAACTAACAGATCGGCCTACCGAACCTCCTCAATCGACAGGCCAAACTTAAGGATCGGCTTGTTGAACTTGTGATAAAAAGTTCTCAATAAATCTTTATTTTTCACCCAATATTCTTGGGATAGAGCCTCAGATTTAATTCAAATAACACAAAAGAGAAGTTATCTGATTAAAATAGCCATATCTAAATAATCTCTAGGAAAATAAATATTCTTGATAATTCAACAAGTTTATCTTGAGTTAATTTATTCAAAATTAATCCAACCGGTAAACAGACATAAATTATCTAATCCAATAATTCAACAAGTTTATCTTGAATTAATTTTATTACAAAATTAATTCAACCGATAAACAAACATGAATTATCTGATTTTACTAGATTTTCAACCAATTTGATAAATCTGACATAAGTTACCAATTATTGAAAAACACGCCATATCGTAACAGGATTTTTGTGAGCTAGCAAAGGGGACCAAATGGACCTTTATAGTTTAAGCTCCTGATAATTATGAAACCCAATATCCCAGATATAAATTTTATAATTATCAACTCCAACGCTACTCCACTAAAAGCTTAGAGCTACAC
The DNA here is from genome assembly GCA_946598075.1 of Artocarpus hirsutus. Classification (NCBI taxonomy): domain Eukaryota; kingdom Viridiplantae; phylum Streptophyta; class Magnoliopsida; order Rosales; family Moraceae; genus Artocarpus; species Artocarpus hirsutus. The sequence goes on along the minus strand of CAMOHE010037725.1, from coordinate 19,501 downwards.
TCTCTAACTATATAGAATTACGAAGCCCGAATAGCTAAGTCTTCATGACATATCATAATGTATCATATCCTCATAGGATTATCCATAATCGGCTTAAGGACAAGTTCTGTCTTACTTTTTTGATTATTTTTCTTTTACGTTCTATTATCTCACCATTGGAAAACTTACCATCCAAAGATAGTATACCATTCAGTTACACATATGTATCCAAATGGTTGAGCACTCTAGTTTTTTAATTATAAGGTAACGCACATAAGAGGATATCACTACTTCTAAAGAGGAGCTATGGATTTCATATCTATGAATAATAGGTCTATGCTATCAAGAGTCATGCCTTTAACGTACCCGCATACGTACCATTATTAAAATGTAAATGTCACCCCTTGGCATATCAAAAGACATAAGTCAAGACAACAGGTCCACTATTCATCTCAGGATTAAAATACAATACAAATGATTGCTAAAGTGCATCGATTTACCAAGACAGAATTATTAATCCAAATCAATTCACTCTATGTCCCGATCCAACACATCATCACCTATGACAATGCCAAAATTTCTATTCGTAGAGTCTATCTCTGATGGTCAAGATAAACCATCTCCCATTAGGGATATAGACAACATAACAATCTTTATATGAATAAGATGCCCAACTTTATTCCCCCAATTGCAAATCTCATAATTTAGACCATTACCTTAAGAATCATGTATTTCACATAATCTGTCCATTATATGCCCAATTTTTAAGGTTTAGACTAACAGTCTTAGAATTTTATTTGCTTAACATATATTCAACAAATATGAACGTAAAGAGGACAAGATTTGGTATATAAATAATAAATAAATTCTTTATTAATAAAAATATCTCCAAAAACATATTACATTTTTACTCTTAGGGCATACACGTCTAACAATCTTCCACTCTAAGTGAGTAAATATGACAAATCTCGCATCCCCATAGCTTCCAAATGCCTCTGGAAGACTCTCCTAGTAAGTGTCTTCGTGAATGGATCAGCTAAATTGTTCTCTGACGCAATTCTGCACACCGAGACATGCCCGCCCTCGATGAAGTCTTTTATCACATGATACTTCTAATCAATATGTTTACTCTTCTTGTGAAATCTTGGTTCCTTAGCGTTAGCTACCACCGCACTGTTATCACAGTACAGTGATACTGCTTTATCTATATCAATAACTACCTCTAGATCCCTAAAGAACTTGTAGAGCGACACTGCTTCTTTCGAAGCATCATAAGCTGCCACATACTCGGCCTCCATTGTTGCATCTAAAGTGCAATATTGCTTCACACTTCTCCACTGATGGCAACGCAACCAAAGTAAACACAAAACTTAAAGTCGATCTCCTTGAATCCAAATAGGAGTGGAAATCTAAATTAGTATATCTTAGAGGAGTTAAGTCCTCACCCGAATACAGTGGTTTGGTCCTAGATCTACCTAAAATTGACTCTTCCGACCACATAAAAAAAATCTAGTTGTGTACAAAGCATGGCATACATGAGACTACCCACTGCCAAAGCATAAGGCACCTTCTTCATGTTTTCTTTTTCTTCCTTAGACTTTGGAGAGTCTTTCTTAGAAAGAGTAGTTCCAGACCTAGATGGTTACCCACCTTTCTTAGAATCTTGCATTGCAAACCTCCTAAGAATCTTATCTATGTAGCCGGCCTAGGACAAAGCTATCATTTTGTTTTTCCTATCTTGAAAAATCTAGATACCGAGAACTAAATTAGCCTCACCCAAGTCCTTCATGCCAAACTGCTTGGTCAACCATAATTTGACCAATGACAATGCTCCAATATCATTGCCAATTAACAGAATGTCATCTACATAGAGCAGTAGAAAAACCACTTTCCCATCCTTAATGTGTTTGTAAACACATGGCTCATCCACATTTTGTAAGAACCCATAACTCTTGATCACTTGATCAAATCTTATGTTCCAAGAATAGGAAGCCTACTTAAGTCCATAAATTGACTTTAGCAACTTACAAACCTTACCTTCCTAACCCTTAGCCTTGAACCTGTCTGGTTGTTCCATATAAATGGACTCATCAAGATAGCCATTTAAAAAGGCCGTCTTGACATCCATCTACCAAATCCCGTAATCAAAAGCGGTAGCTATGGACAAGAGAATTCAGATGGACTTAAGCATAGCTACAGGCGAAAAGGATTCCTCATAATCAATTCCTTCCTTTTATGTGTAACCCTTAGGTACCAGTCTAGCCTTAAAGGTTTTGACCTTTCTATCCACTCCTCTTTTCCTCATGTAGATCCATTTACACCCTTTGGGTTTTACCCCTTCGAGAAGATCCATAAACTCCTAGACCTTATTAGTCTCCAAAGATTTCATCTCTATGTCCATCGCCTTTGTCTAGAGTTTCAAATCAACATCCTCCACAGCCTCTGCATAAGTGTAAGGATCCCTGTCATGTTCATCTGGTTCAACCAAAAAGGCCTCACCATTGAACATATACCTCTCAGGTTGACGCCCGATCCTCTCACTACGCCGAAGCCCCTTAGGTTATTGTTCAGGTTTGTTTGGTTTTTCTACACCGATTAGAGTGGTTTCTACCAAAACCCCTGGAGTGATTAGATCCTTCCTTAACTCCTTAAGCACCACTTTGCTTCGAGGCTTAAAGTCGTCCATGTAACTCTCCTCAAGGAAAGTTGCATGAGTTGAAACCATGACTTTAGGTTAGAAAAAAAACCCCCTTTAGCACCTTTTGGATATCCTATAAACACACAAACTTTCAAACATGCTTCCAACTTATTTGTATCCCTAAACAAGACATGAGTCGGATATCCCCATATGCGAATATAGTTAAAGGATGTCTTCTTGCCCATCCACAACTCGTGAGGAGTTTTAGGGACTAATTTTAAAGGCACATTCTTCAAAAGATAACATGCGGTTTGTAGTGCATATCATTAAAAGGATAAAGGAAATGATGAAAAACTCATCATGGACCTGACCATGTCCAACAAAGTCCTATTTCTTCTCTCCACTGTGCCGTTCTGCTGCAGAGTGTTCGGTGTAGTCAAATGGGATAAAATTCCATTCTTTAATAAGTGTCCAAAGAATTCATCAAAAAGCTATTCTCCACCTTGATCGGATCGAACTGCCTTTATGGGTCTACCTAATTGCTTTTCCACTTCAACTCAAAACTCCCTGAACTTGCCAAAAGTTTTGCTTTTGTAGTGCATCAGGTATACATACCCATACCTTGAGTAATCGTCAATAAAAATGACGAAGTACTCATACCCTTCTATTGCCTAGATGTTCATTGGTCCATAAACACCAGTATGCACAAGTTCTAGAACCCCTTTGACCCTATCGCCCTTATTCCACCTTTAAGTGACTTAAAGATCCATCCCTTACCAACCTTTGAATCCCATTTAGGTTAATATGACCAAGGCGCAAATGCCAATAATAAGTCTTATTAGAGTGAGAAGTTTTAAGTGTTTTAGAGTTATTATCATTCAACTTAACATTAAGCAATAAGTCCATCTTAGGTTCGATAAAATAGAGACTATTTTACATCCATCCAGAACAAATAAAAGATTTGTTTTTACGAATCACCACTTAATCATTAAAAGAAACAAAATAGGAGTCTTTAAATAAACAAGCTGCAGATGGATGGATGTCTTTAAATTCCTCTTAAATTTAGGAACATAAAAACAATCTTGCAAAATTAAATTCCTATAATTATCAAAATATAGATGGATGTCTCCCACTGCTTTAGCTAAGGCCAAGGATCCATCGCCTATCCAAAGTGCGAAGTCTAACGCGAAGTCTTCACGGAGCAGACTTCTCATTTCTTTGAACCCCTATAGAGAAACATAAACATGATTAGTTACACTGGAATCTATGACAAAAATGTCACTAAATTCCTCAACCAAATAAGTTTCTAAATACAGAAGGCCACACCTACCTCCTTGGGAAAGAAAGTTCTTGCAATTCTTCTTAATGTGCCTGACCTTCTCGTAGAAGAAGCACTTTAGCTTCTTTGGGTTCTTCTTCTTTTTCTTCTTGTTCTTGCCATTAACAAGAACAGAAGACTTCTCGTTATTAGCCTGTTGCTTCTTTCCATTCCCAGGGGGATTGGAACTAGAAGCAGTCACCAAGCTGGCCTCTCCACCAATAGGAGACTCCCTAATCAACAGTTCAAACTCCTTAACTATTTAATTAATTATGTGAAGGTCATATCCCACCTATTACTTAAATTAAAAGTAGCTCTAAACATGATAAATTCCTTAGACAAAGTCTCAAAGACCATAGTCATCTGAGTTTGAGCATTGATGTTGGCTCCATTGGTTTGTGCCTCATTGAGGTAACACCCATGACCAACATCATGTGCTCCTTTACAGACGTCCCCAGTCTTTGTTTATAGTTCAAGAGTTTTCGAAGCGCCCCTTGCCATTTTGTTAGGGCCTGGCCTCTAAGTATATCTTCTAGATTATCCAAGATCTGCTTAGCAGTCTTATAATCCTTATGTTGAGCCTACAGCATGTTGTTCATGCTGGCCATAACATAGTTGTGGGCCTGATCATTAGCATCTTTTCAACGATTATATGCTTGGATTTGATCGTTGGTGGAATTTCCCATAGGCTTGGGAGGACAAGGGGTTGTTAACACAAATTTTAGTTTCTTAAAGGAAAGGATGATATTTAGGTTCCATTTCCAATCATTATAATTCTCTTTAGTTAATTGGTTTTTGTCATGTATCGATGATAAAGCGTTTTTAGATATTTTTAATCTACAATAAAGGATCATATACCAAACATAAGCAAACATAGCATAATAATTTAGTAAGATAACACAATCATATAAGAACATACAAATGTGTTTATGTGTGAAAACCTTGAAAATATCACAACCTTACAACGATAACTCCCAACTCAGAATTCAACAAGCTCCTAGGGGAGTAATGCCAAATTCAATCAGGAACACGGATCCCCTCCTAATTAATATATGCCATCCAGGATCCGTATGATCCAACATATATTAATAATCATTTCTTCAACCATTAATTTTATTAACAGAGCTCCTAGGGGAGGTTAATAATAAAATTAACATAAGTGTATAACCATCGTTTCAATATTTTATTCATGATTTGCAATCACTACCTAGGGGTGTGCAATCATAAATCATGCTAAAATACCTTATCCTTTTGGAGATCCAACCTGGTACATGATGAAGTCTCTTCCTAGGGGTCGGAACCACCATGTGCTACCTATGGACCAGCGATAGAGGCCTTAGGTCCTCTCTTCAAAAGCCTTCTCCCACTCAATCTTTTGAAATCAAGGTTTTATTTTTAAAACATGCATGAACAATTTGTAATTGAGCGGCACTCCCTATTCTATATGGCATGTTAACATTATACATGGCAAATTATATTATAATGCTGACAAGCAAAGTAATCAAGCAAAGCTACGAGCAAAATAATAATAAATAACCATAATATTATGGTTCCACGCTAGAGAATAGAAAATAAAGATTATAAGAGAATAATCGAAACATATTATCGATTCTTCATCCTCGAATCCTCAAGCTATATCCTTCTTCATGTAAGGCCTATCTTCAAGTCTTCAATCTTGCATAGATCGAATACTCCATTTTTTTGGTCATATCAAAATTTTAATATTTCTTAGAATTGTCCCAAAAATAAAATTAAAGCTGCATAAAAAACTGCACCTTTTTTGAAAAAAATTTAAACTCTATACCGGTAGGCCGATCACATTGATCGACCTGCCGGTCATGACCCATCAACCAGCCGATCTTAAAAATTGGCCTGCCAAACCTAGAGTTCGGCCTACTGCTAGAACCACCTAATTTCTATCTTATGGACGGCCTGTCAAACTTGAGAGTCCGGCCTATTGATCCTGCAACCATTGGCCTGCCAAACTGAGGGTTAGGCATGGCGACTAAGTAGAGATCGCCCTTTCCTAGAAAATACAATTTTTAATGCAATTCATCAATTTTATTTTCAAAAATTCAAAAACATAAAATTAGAGACTCAGGAAATACCTAAGAACTCCATCATCCATCTTATAGATCCGTCTTCTCCAAATGATTATTTAATTACAAAATTCTTACAAATGTAAAATTAAATAATAATTCCTAGACATTGATGATAGTCCGCCATCTAATTACATGAAAAATCTAAATACACATTCAACCTCTAAGGAACCATAACCGGTATAAATTAATTAATTAATGATTAATTAAATAATAATTTAATCAACCATAATTAATTAATAAATATTCATCATATAATCCATGACAACATAAAAATATATAGAAACTCTAGAGTGCCAACTCTTTAAAAAGTTAAATTCAATCATATGAGAGATCAAGATCACATAATTTATTCATATAGTATATCACAAACTTGCAAATTGATGTAAAAACTATGGCTCTGATATCAATTGTTAAAAAAATAATACACAACGAAATTTTAAAATTTTTTTATCCCAGAGTATTTTCTAAAATATAAGTTTAACACACTATATGCATAAATTAACTAGATCTTACTAACCTTGTATATGCTAAAAAGCTACTGTAATCAATAAAGAGAAGTAACGTTCTAAAAAAACCTCAATCAACTGGCCTTCTTTGCTTTCTCTATCCTCGATCAGAGTGAGTGTGGGTTCACATCATTCAACTTTTCTACCAGGTAACTCTCCTTCCAACCAGTTGAGAAATACCCAAAGCTATAATTCATGATTTATAAATGATAGCTCTTTGGGGAGTTTTAGAGTCTCACTAACAGAGTCTCACTCTAGATTTCTCAACTGAACTGAACAAAAATGAGACTCATTGCCCTATATAGAGGTTGGGCCTAGGAGTCAGTCCTTATCAGATAAGGCCTAAAAAATTTGAATCAGAATCAAATCAGAATCAATATCTAATAAAATCCATGTGAAAATGCTTGATTCTTTTATCGCCTAGTCGGCAGGCCAAACTGGTAGATCAGCCTTCCGAACCTTCTCAATCGGCAGGCCAAACTTAAGGATTGACCTGTTGAGCTTGCGATAAAAAGTTCCCTATGAATCTTTATTTTTCATTCAAGATTATTGGGATAGAGCCTCAATTTTAATTCAAATAACCCAATAGAAATGTTATCTGATTAAAACATTCAAATCTTAGATCATCTCTAGGAAAATAAATATTCTTGATAATTCAACAAGCTTATCTTGAATTAATTTATTCAAAATTAATCTAACCAATAAACAGACATGAATTATTTAACCTCAATAATTCAACAAGTTTATCTTGAATTAATTTTATTACAAAATTAATTCAACTGATAAACAAACATGAATTATCTTAAAATTAATTCAACTGATATACAAACATGAATTATCTTATTTTTACCGAATTTTTAGCCAATCTAATAAATCTGATATAACTCATCAATTATTGAAAAAACACACCGTATCGTTACAGGATTTTGTGAGCTAACAAAGGGGACCAAAGGTATAGAGTTCAAGCTCCCGATAATTATGAAATCCAATATCTCATATATATATTTCATAATTATCAACTCCGATGCTACTCCACTAAAAGCTTGGAGCTGCATTCTCAACTATGTAGAATTACAAAGCCCAAATAGTTAAGTCTCCATGACATATCATAATATATTGTATCCCCATAAGATTATCTATAAACGACTTAAGGGCAAGTTCTGTCTTATCTTGTTGATTATTTTTCTCTTATGTTCCATTATCTCATCATTGGAACTTCTTCGTAGAGTATAAATTTATGATGCTTATCTCTATTTGGGAACAACTAGATACATTGGTAGGCAAATACTTTAACTATTATGTTATTACAAAACCATCTATGACTTTTTTGGTTACAAAGTTTTGAACTTTGACTGAATTTCATCTAGGGAACTAGTAATTAAATGAGATCAAGTCAGCCATTTGCTTTGAATACTTTCTTATAAGTGTTGTACCTAGTTATAAGTCATCATGGCTAATTGTGAATAGTATAAAGTTTTTAATAGTTATAATAAACGAAAAAAATTACTATAGTGTAAAACTCTCGTATGTTATAATTCTTAACCTTAAAACTTCAGTTACAATTAAAGTGCTAAACAACCTATAACTTTATTGGTCAACACTATGATATGCACAAACAAGTTTGAATATTATTATATTATAAATTGCACAAAATTTAAATACACTGGCCCAAGAGATGGATGCTCTGGTTTTTATTTCGTTCTTTTTCATTGTGAACAAATATTTTTACCTGTATTCTCTCTAATTTCTTTACTAAATTCAAAATTACAATGACACAAAACTCAAAAAAATCCAGCCCACACAAATTTGCCAGAATCAGTCACTTCCCTCACCTTTGAAACTCTTGACGCATTAACACACAACAATAATATTGGGTCCCATTCTCGTTATCCTATTTCTAACCTTTTAGCCGTTTAAGGCCGCCACTTTTTAGGCAACAAATGTGCGCCACAGAGCATTCGTTGACAATAAAAAGGGTGATTCAAACGTTTTGAATTTGCAAACTAACGTAAGCTGAGCAGCCAATCGGGCTGCAGGCAGCAGAATAAAACTTGGACTGGTATAACAAGGGAAAACAAATAAAGTAAAACCGCATTTGACCAATATTATACATTTTTTTATTAATGAATAATTTATTAATCAAGAAACTCTTTTACTTTCTCTCACCTTTGTCCATCATATATTATAAACCTCTTTTCTTCCAAAAAAAAATAATGAGAGTCTCTCCTTCATCACTTGATCAATATCTTCAATCTTCTCCCAATTTTCTTCTTTTTGAACACCTTCTCTATGTTAATTATAGTTATCCCAAAAAGCAATATACTTTAGAGCTTTTTCTTATAGTTGTAAAATGGAAGAAATTAATGAAATGCCTAAGTATTTCATGTGTCCTATATCGCTTTAGATCATGAGAGACCCAGTCACCGCCATGACTTGCACTACCTACTATAGGTAAAGCATAGAGAAATGGCTTTCAATGGCGGCGAAAGACACAACGATGATAACTTGCCTGGTGATGAAGCAACCATTGCCGATGGACTCTGACTTAACGTCGAACCACACCCTCCAACGGCTAATTCAAACATGGTGCATCGCAAAAGGAATCGACCGAATTCCAACTCCGAAGCTGCCTCATGACAAGAGACACATCTTGAAGCTTGTCAAGGACCATAGGTTTTTTGATAAATGCTACCATAATTATATGGATCATCATCTCATAACATTGAAGAAAATCGAAGCTCTTGTGGAAAGTGAGAGGAACAGAAGGTGCATGGCTAAAGGAGGAGTGTTCCAAGCTATGATTTTGTTCAACGTAAAATGTTTCAAGGAGGGTATGATAAACGGCGCTCACGAATCTCTAAGAATTCTTCATCTTGTATGGATTCCTAATAGTGAAGAAGTTAAGAATCTTGTAAGCAAAAACAACGTCTTTTTTGCATCCTTGGGCGTGGATTTTAACGTCATCTTGTATGGATTCCAAATAGTGAAGAAGTTGAGAATCTTGTAGGCAAAAACAATGACTTCTTTACATCCTTGGCATGGATTTTGGGGTTACCAAAGATAGACAGTCACGTCGATGTGAAATCAAAAGCGATGAAAGTACTAAAACTAGTAATTGAAGCGTCGAATTGAAGTCAATTGTGTTAAGAGAAAGAGCATCGCTTTCACAACAAACCCTTAGGTTCTAATTAAAGCATGCCCTTGGGGAAGAAACCTAGTAAAGATCATGGAAGCAGGGGCAGTTTTTGAGCTCATTGAGCTCGAGCTAACATTAAAGCCCAATACGCACACCACGGAGATGATCTTTATGTTAAAACAAAATTGTGATGAAAACCATCATCAACCAAGATCATTCATGTCAAATCTCCAAGATAATTAATAAGATGCAGAAGTTAACCTGAATCCATAGATATAATGTAATTCTGAGTCTGTAGGTTAAGGATCATCCAAGCCTAGTACATAAGTCCTCTTTCAAAGAATGCCTCTATAATCTCTTTGTAGATGGGTGATAGAAAAATAAAGCATGTATTGACTTGGAAACCACAACCCCTTTATATAATTGCTAACCTTAATAGTTATCCTTTATTACCAATTTAGGCCAACATAAAATCAGTAATTATATTTTGGTCTCTACGCTTAGGAGTCCCACACTTAATGATGCATTAAAAGCCCAAAACCTAATTTGATCACTTTAATTAGGCTAACCTTATATGATAGCCCCTAATACACTCTTATTTGATATATTAGCCCATATATATTGAATATCTTTCAAATAATCTCTCACTTAGGCTATATATGAAACTTTATAAATGTGTATTATACCTTATGAGCTCATGAATTTTGCTATCAAAACCTTGTACATCTCGACAATCTTGTCCATTAACCATATCAATATTGGACCAACGTGATTTTTGTTATATAAATCATAACTAAACCCATCAATGATTAGATATACTAATACAATTAATGACAACAATCAAGCATGGATGTGTAGCATAGAAATTTCATGCTATGTGATCTTAACATGCTTATTTCCAACTGATCTACCTTAAAAAAACCTTAGTGAGATCAAATCATACCAAAATCAAAGTGTGAATAAAACAAACTTTATTTCTTTACAAAATAACCTCAAAATATCTATAAACTAAAATAACTGAAAATTTCTACATAAATTGCTAAAATAGAATATCCTTATAAGACATGACACCCATACGAGCAGTGTACTCATGAAACATTTTGGGTGGCAATCCCTTAGTGAGCAGATCCGTAATCATAGAGTTTGTTTCGATGTGCTCTATAGTCAACTGTTCACTTTGAACTCTTTCTTTTGCAACCAGGAACTTGATGTCTATATGCTTTGACTTCGTTGAGCTCCTATTGTTGTTAGAATATAGAACTACCAACTTATTATCACAAAATAACTTGAGTGTTCTTTGAATACTGTCCACTATTTGCAACCCTATGACAAAATTCTGCAGCTATATTTCATGATTGGATGCCTTATAACACGTTATGAATTCTGCCGCCATGGTAGAAGATGCTATAAGAGATTATTTAGTATCTTTCCAAGAGACAGCACCTCCTGCCAGAAGGTAGACATAGTCCGAGGTAGATTTCATACTATCTTGGCATCCAACATAATCTAAGTCATTATACCTAATGATCTCAAGCTGTTCTAACCTCCAATATGTGAGTATATAGTCCTTTATTCTTTGTAAATACCTCAAAACTCTTTTGGCTGCTATCTAGTGATCCTTTCGAAGATTGCTTAAGTATCTGCCTAACATCCCTATAATGTATACAATATCAGGACACGTACAAACCTAAGCATACATCAGACTCCCTACTGCTGACACATAAGAAATCTTCTACATTTTCTGAATCTCAAAATCATTCTTAAGGCACTAATTTAGACTAAGCTTGTCTCCCTTAACCACAAGGGTATCACCTAGTTTGCAGTTTTACATGCCATACTCTTGAGAACCTTTTCAATATAGCCGTTTTGCGACAATCTAAGAATACCTCGAAAGCGATCATAGTGTATTTGTATACCCAATATAAAAAAGGTGTTACTAAGATCCTTCATCTCAAATTTCTTTGATAGAAATCTTTGGTTTTGTGCAATAATCCTACATTGTTGCTAGTAAGCAAAATGTCATTGACATATAAAACCAGACAAATATATCTACTCCCACAAAACTTGTTGTACATACAATCATCGACCACATCATCTCAAAACCAAACGAGATGATAACCTGATAAAATTTGTAATGCCATTGACGAGACGCTTACCTAAGTCCATAGATGGATTTCTTTTAACTTACAAACCATCATCTTTGCATCTCCAAATACAAAGTTTTTTGGTTGCACCATATAGATTGTTTTATCAATGTCGCCATTGAGAAATGTAGTCTTGGCATCCATCTAATGAAACTCAAGATCAAAATACACCACTAATGCCATTATAGTCTTGAAAGAGTCTTTTGAAGGAACCTAAGAGAAAGTCTCATTATAATTGATGCCCTCATTCTATGTAAAGTCTTTAACAATAGGACGAGAATTGTACCTCTCCACATCATCTCTCAAATCCTTCTTGTCTTAAATATCTATTTGCAACCAATGGGTTTTGTTCCTTTAGAAAATGGGAGAAGATCCAAAACGTCATTATCCTTAATAGACTTTATCTTGTGATTCATGGTATCAATCCACTCATGAGATCTAGAACTTTCCATGGCTGAACCGAAGTTGATTAGATAATCTTCCACCACACTATTGTCATACTCACGTTCTTGAAGAAAAACAATAAAATCATCTAGCACCGCACTTCTCCTTTCTCTAATGGATCTCTGGTAACGCCCCAAAATATTTCTTCTTAAGCGGCAGATGTTTGTAATATAGAAAAGTTGTCGTGTCCATAGGGAGGTGAAACTTTGTAACTCAGCAAATTGATAAAAATAAATGTTCAAAAGGCAAGCACTTTTTTCAAATCAAAGTTTAAAATGAAAAAAATATTTTTGTGGTTTTTTTATTTAATTCAAAACTTAAAGCCAAAAATTAAAACGGTAAGCTTTGAGAATTATTTGTATGTTTTGCAACTGGTATGGAATTTTAACTCTATTTAATAATTATCTAAAGCATTTGATTTATTGTATCTTTTCTCGTTAATTGCAAGCACTTTTACTATTTTTATAAGTCAACTGAAAGTGACAATATAGCAAGCCATAATGCAGTAAGGGTCTTCATATAAAAATAGCAAAATAATCATCTCTCACTAATGATTAGGTGCACTAATTATGAAAATTATAACCATTATCACTACAATTATAATTAACATAATTTTAAGATAGAAAAGATAATAACAAATCAAAATTATTATATTTTAATGGGATAAATTATTGCATTAATTTTGACAACACCTCGACTTATTAATTGGTTTAAGAATACACTATGCCATCCTCTGTCTATAATAAATTAAGCATTACCAAGCAACAAAAACTCAACTTAATAAACGAGAATGACTTCAGTATTATTAATATTAATTATGTAACATAATTAAATTGCATAAAGAAAGCATGATTGAATTTATGCAAGAATTGGGTAGCATAACAACATCAACAATAATTATTAAAAACACAAAGATATAATTTATTCCACAAAATATAAGCATTACAAAGCAGATAGAGAGACAAAATCCATAACAGAGTACTATGCGTACAATATCATCTCTCTGTCTCACCAGACTCTTTACACAAATTTAGATATTATTTTATTATATTTACCTAAGGGAATACTGAATAAAGGAAAAACAAAAAAAGAGAGAAAGGGAGTTTGGGGCCAAAAGGCTCGTTGAGGGGGTGCCAATGAGGGGGGAAGAACCCTCTATTTATGGTGGAGAAATCCACTATTTAATATATTTTTTATTAATTTTTTATTAATATTTAATATTTAGTTAAACCTGCTCCACGTTCATGCCGAACTTGTCTTTTTTTTTTTCTTTTTCTTTTTTTTATGCTGACACGCGTTTGCATAGTGCATTTTTTACTTTGTTATCTGGTGCTTCGCGCATATGAAACGGATGAAAACGATCCATAGTCACGCATACTTTGACTTAATAGATGCTATGGATGAAGTCACCATTTTAAAGTCAAGAGTACGACTTTGACTATTTTCTAGCAGTGTCAATCATGGAATGCACATCAACCGACTGTGAATGGGAACTCATGTGAAACGGAGTGCAGACAATTAGACAAGCATCTGATGAGCTTGGGCCCACTGACACACGTTAGTGTTGACGCGCTATGAAGTTGACGTGTGGTATATGCAGTGCTGAGGAGTGCAGATATCCAACGGTCATGATTGAATCGACAGTACATCTGACGGTTACAATTCTACCACGTGTCTGCCTAATTTTAAAATTCTAATTTTTATTCTTTTTGATGCATTTGATGTCCGATTTTGTCTCTTTTGGTGCCGTTTTGCTCCGTTGTTCCTCCAGATTCTAAATTTAAAATTCAGAAACATACTAAAATTAATTATTTTACACACTTAATATTTACAAAAAATATTAAAAATATTTATGTAACAATAAAACACACAAAAATTACTAAAAATAGATAAAAACTTTTAAAATTAATAAACCTTAACAAATATGCTATTTAAGACTTAAGATTATTTTTAGAAATTACTAAAAACATAATAGAACATAATTATAGACTCAAAACTAATTTACAAATATTTTATGGCTCAAAATAAAATCACACAATATAAATTTTATGGTTTTGATTATTTACAAATTAGACACATATTTAACATGCTGAATCAACTCTAAAAATGACCAAAAATATTATTAAATATAAAAACACATTTTTAAATACATTTGCACACTAAGACACTAAAATACTAATTAATACAAAAATGCTATTAATTAGAGGATTTAATAAGAAATAAAAGCATAAATAAATTATTTAAGCCATGTAAAATATATACTTTTATAGTCTCATCAATCTCCTTAGTGGCATACGTTTTTGAGGTGGTAGTATTGGAAAATGAGTACATAGCGGAATTTTAAAAATTTTAAATCGATTATTTTTCAAAACACAAGTTTGACATGCTATATACATAAATTAACTAGACTTTACTAACCTTTAAGTGCCGAAGAACTCCTACAATCTGTGAAGAAAAAAATATTCCAGAAAAGCCTTAACCAACTGGCCTTCTTTGCTATCCTCTATCCACAATCGAAATGTATGTGGACACACCTCGTATAGCTCTTCCACCGGTGACTCTCTTTCTAACTAATCGAGAAGACCTAGAGCAAAGGTTCGTGATTGTGAACAAAAGCTCATAGGGAGTTTTAGAGTATCTAACACAAGAATACTCACTCTTAACTTCTCAATTGATTTAAATAACCAAGAAAACTCACTCCTTATTTATAGAGGTTGTCCCCAAGGTTGTTCATTATCAGATAAGGCCTTGAAAATTCAAATCTAGATCAACTTCTAATAAAATCGCATGAAAAACGCGTAATCAAATTATCGTTAGATTGGCACAATGAACTAACGGATTGGCTTGCTGAACTTGCTCCATCGATAGGCCGAACTAACTGATCGGCCTACCGAACTTACAATAATATGATCTCTAATAATCTTTTATTTCCCACCCGATTCTTTAAATAAAGCCTCAGTTTTAATTCAAATAACCCAATGGACAAGTTATCTAATTAAAACGGTCATATCTAGATAATCTCTAAGAAAATAAATATTCTTGATAATTCAACAAGTTTTTCTTGAATTAATTTACAAAATTAAATCAACCGATAAGTAGACATGAATTATCTAATCCTATCAAATTTTAACCATTCTAAAAATTTAACATAAGTCACCAATTTATTGAAAAAGCACGTAGTATCGTTATAGGATTTGTTATGAGCTGGCAAAAGAGACCTACTAGACTTATATAGTTCAAGCTCTAGATAATTATAAAATATATCATAGATACAAATTTTATAATTATCAACTCTAACGCTACTCCACCAAAAGCTTAGAGCTACACTCTCGAACCGTATAAAATTATGAAGTCCAAATTAGCTAAGTGTCCATGACATATCAGATGCGTCGTATCCTCATAGGATATTTATAATCGGCTTAAGGATAAATTCTATCTTACCTTCATGACTATTTTTGTCTTACATTCCGTTATCTTACCATTATAAAACTTATCATCCAAGCATAGCATAACGTTCGATTACGCCTATGTATCCAAATGGTTAAGCGCTCTAGTTTTTCAATTACAGGATAAAGCATATAAGAGAATATCATTGACTCCACCA
This sequence comes from Artocarpus hirsutus, assembly GCA_946598075.1. Classification (NCBI taxonomy): domain Eukaryota; kingdom Viridiplantae; phylum Streptophyta; class Magnoliopsida; order Rosales; family Moraceae; genus Artocarpus; species Artocarpus hirsutus. The sequence goes on along the minus strand of CAMOHE010037725.1, from coordinate 3,630 downwards.
ATGGAGCTATAGATTCTATATCTATAAATAACAGGTCTATGCCATCAAGAGTCATGTCTCCAACGTACTGGTATATGTACCATCATAAAGTTAGGATGTAACCTTTTGATACATCAAAAGATATAAGTCAAGATAATGGCCCTATTAGTCATTTTAGGATTAAGATACAACATTTATGATTGTCCAAAGTGAATTGATTTGCACAGATGGAATTATTAATCTAAATCAATTCCATTTTATATCCCAATCTAATACATTGTCACCTATAACAATGTATTAATGTTTCTATTCACAGAATCCAACTTCGATGACCAAGACAAACCATCTCCCGTTAGACAACGTTACAATCTTAGAATAAATAAAGTGCCTAACATTAGTCTCTCGATTGCGGATCTTATGATTTAGACCGTCACCTTTAGAATCATGTCTTCCGTATAATTTGTCTATCATATGCCTAAATCTTAAAGGGTTAGATCGATAGTCTTAGACTTTTATTTACTTAACATACATTTAACAAATATGAACGTAAAGAGGACAATAATTGGTATATGAATAATAAATAAATTCTTTACTGATAAAATGCCTCCAAAAACATATTGCAACATTTTTCTCCTCAGGGCATACATGTCTAATAAGTAGAGTTTGTTCTTCTAGAATGGTAGGTTCTCCGACATTGTCTTAATCTGGCTCTACTTCTTGAAAAATATCAAGAATAGAAGCCTGATCAATGTTAATAACAGCTATAGGACTATCAACATATTCCTCTTTAAAGACAGAGTTCCTAAACTTATCTATTCCTACAAACTCGACATTCTCAAAGAACCGGGCGTTTTCTATCTCAAAAATTGACTTAGTCATGGGATCATAAAACTTATACCCCTTGGATCTTTTAGAGTATCTAATAAAATAACAACTCATCGTCCTTAAGTTTGGTTTCTTTTCATTAGGCCTATAAGGCCTTGCCTTAGCTGGATATCCCCAAACATGCAAATGCTTTAAACTAGGATTCTTACCTGTCCAAAGTTTATAAGGGGTTTTGGCAATTGCTTTAGTTAGAATCCCGTTAGGGATATATACTGCAGTCCTAAGTGCTTCTCTCCAAAGTGATTCTAGTAAGGTAGAATGAGAGATCATACTCCTCACCTTGTCCTTAAGCATCTTCTTTTGTCTTTAGCAACATCATTCATTGTGGGCAAACCGAGTATAGTATACTATGGGATGATACCACAATCCTCTAGGCATTTAGCACATGGTCTTGGATGTTGTTCACCTAAACTGTCATATCTGCCATAGTATTCACTACCATGGTCAGATCTAATGCTTTTAATCTTTTTGCTAAGTTGGTTTTTAACTTTAACCTTATAATTTTTAAACACATTTAGTGACGTGACTTTTCATGAATGGGATATATGTAGCTATATCTAGAAAAATCATCTATGAATGTTATAAAATATTGTTGACCATTCCAAGAAACCATAAAGAATGTCCCACAAACATCTGTAAATATAAGTTCTAAGACGTCCAAAGTCCTGTTGGCTTCAAATATCCTTTTAATGGTTTATTTTCCCTTTATACAGTTTACATAAACATCAAAATCTATCAAATCTAAGGGGTCTAGAATTTCGTCTAACAAAAGTCTCTCTATTCTCCTTCTAGAGATATGACCTAATCTTTTGTACCAAAACGTAACTGAATTCTCATTGGTTAATTTTCTCTTTATAACTCATGTACTTAATTATAGGGATTTATTAAATGAAGCAATTGTATGAATCAAATAAAGATTATTGTAAGTTGACAAACAACTAGAACCAACCATATTTGAATTATGAAACAAACTAAATTCTCCATTTCCAAAAGAACAAGAATAACCAGATTTGTCTAAAGCAAAAATAGAAATCAAATTCCATCTAAAAGATAGTACAATAAATATCTCATCCAGATACAAATAAAATCTAGTCTTTAACAATAATCTAAATTTCCCTATAACCTTCTTGCCATCGCCCACATAGATGTATCTTCACTGCCATTTGGCTTTTGGCGTCTTAGGCAACCCTACATAGACACACTAATATGAGTGGCTACACCAGAATCTATCCACCAAGTGTGTTTAGGTACCGAAGTTAAATTAACCTCAGAACAAATCAAATTAAGAAACATACTTTTCTTAGCACGCCAAGCATGGTAGTTAGAGTAATACTTCTTCTTATGTCCTGCAAATCCATTAAAGAAACAACCAGTGCCTTCTTGATCATCTAGTCTTTTTTGTCATTTCTTTTGAGGTGTCATAACTTTAGCTTCCTTATCTTTCTTTCTTTTCTTTTCTTTGTCCTTGGAAATATTAGCTAAGTGAACACTTTTTGTCATTTCTTGCTTTAACCTTTCCTCTTATTGCACACAATGTGAGATGAGCTCATTAAGAGACCAAGTCTCCTTTTGGCAGTTATAGCTCATCTTGAATTGATTGAACTATGTAGGAAGAGATATTAGAACCAAACGCACTATCAAGTCCTTAGAAAGGTCAGGCTTTAGTGCTCTCAGTTTTGAAGCAAGATGAGACATCTCCATGATGTACTCCTTCATGTTCCCTTTAGCTTTGTATCTCATTGAGATAAGGCTTGCCAAAAGTATACTTGCTTTAGCCTTTTCATTTTTGGCAAACCTCGACTCAATGTCTTCAAGGAACTCTTTAGCTATCTTTATCATTTCTAATATAGTGCCCCTGAATGCTTCTGGAATTAACCTTCTTCATGATCATCATACACATGCGATTTGACTTCTTCTACTTTTCCATGTCTTTCTTTTTATCAAAGGAACTCTTATCTGTATGAGGTGTAGGAGAAGGAACCCTTAAAGTAAGGTCGAGATGTTGGAAAAATAATACGCAATGGAATTTTAAAAATTTTAAATCAGAGTATTTTTCAAAACACAAGTTTGACATGCTATATGTATAAATTAACCTAATCTTACTGACCTTGTATTCGCCAAAAAGCTCCCGAAATATGCGTAGAGAAGTAACGTTCCAGAAGAGCCTCAACCAACTGGTCTTCTTTGCTATTCTCTATCCACGATCGGAGTGAGTGTGGGCTCACACGTACAGCTCTTCCTCAAGGTGACTCTCCTTCCAACCAATTGAGAGAACCCAAAGCTATTATTCATGATTTGTGAACAAAAGCTCTTAGGGAGGTTCAGATTCTCACAGTAGAGTATCACTCTTAATCTCTCTATTGATCTGAATAAATCATTAGACTTACTCCCTATTTATAGAGGTTGGGTCTAGGGTCATTCCTTATTAGATAAGGTCTTAAAAATTCAAAACGGAATCAAATTCGGGTCAATATCGGATAGGATACGCGTAAAAACGCGCGATTTTTAATTCGCGCATAGGCAGGCCGAACTTTTTCATAGGCAGGCCGAACTTGCCTGATCGGCAAGCCGAACTTTAGGATCGGCATGCCGAACTGTCGAAATAAAAATCACGCGAATCTTTTATTTTTCACCCGAGATGCTATAGGATAAAGCCTTAGTTTTAATTCAAATAACCCAATAGAGAAGTTATCTAATTAAAACAACTTTATCTAGATAATCTGTAAGAAAATAAATAGATTCCTAAAAATTCTACAAGTTTATCTT
>CAMOHE010037719.1:0-53047 GCA_946598075.1 Artocarpus hirsutus | reverse complement strand
CTATGTACTCAACACATGAGATAGTAGACCTTTTTTTTTTCAGAGAAGAACTCTCAGTTTTTCTCTCTGAGTATTTTGCAAAAGTTATGTGAATAAAAAAAACTCTAGAGATAACTGTTATATCTCCCTATTTATAACTGAGCAATTAGTTATTTTTCAATTGACTTTTCAATATAAAAAATAATCACCATATTACACGTATGGGGAAAGGATATATTTTATTGGGTTATAACTTTTTAACTTTCCCTTTCCTTTTTCTTTTTCTTTCTTTCCTTTTTTTTTCTTTTGCTTTGTGGAATCACTCCAACGTGATTTATATATATATATATATATATAAAAGGAAACGTAATCGTGAGATTACGCTTCACGTTTGTTGTTGTTGTTTTTTTTTTTTTTTTGCATTGAAGATTTGGAGACATTACTTGTACAGAGTTCAATGTAAGATCTACATCGGCTATCAAAGTTTCAAGTACTTTTTCACTCAAAAGGACTTGAACATGAGGCAGCAGAGATGGTTGGAACTAGTGAAAAAATATGATTGTGAAATCTTGTACCATCCAAGAAAGGCGAATCGGGTGGCTGATGCTCTGAGTAGGAAGACTGTTGTAACACTGATGTCATTGCAAGCGATGTCCCAGCCTTTAAGGAAAGAAATTCTAGACTTCGATTTGGAACTTATATCGGGACAGCTTTTAGCATTGACTCTTGCTCCATCATTATCTGATGAGATTCAAGGCAAACAAGACAAAGATACAAGTCTAGCAAGGATCAAGCGGGAAATCAAGGAAGGAAGATGTGAGGAGTTTCGAGTTGTGGATGATGGAACTCTATATATTAAGAACTGCTTATGTGTTCCTAATGTTAATGGTTTAAGGGAAATGATCTTAGTAGAAATCCATAATACTCCTTATTCAATCCATCAAGGTGCGACAAAGATGTACAATGACTTGAGGGACTACTATTGGTGGTTTGGAATGAAGCGTGATGTTGCTAAGTATGTAAAGAAATGCTTGACTTGTCGCAAGTTAAAGCTAAACACCAAAGATCTAGTGATGATTTGTAGTCAATTCAGAAACCTGAGTGGAAGTAGGAGGAGATTGCGATGGATTTCATCACAAGTTTGCCAAGAACTACGAATGGATATGATGCCATTTGGGTTGTTATTGATAGATTGACAAAGATGGCGCACTTCATCCCTATTAAGATCAACTACTCTATGAAGCGATTTGCGAAACTTTATGTCAAGGAGATAGTGAGGCTTCATGGAATTCCTAAGTCTATCATCTCTGATCGTAATGGTAGGTTCACTTCCAATTTTTGGAAAAGCGTGCAAACCATGATGGATACTAAGTTGCACTTTAGCATAGTCTTTCACTCTTAGACTGATGGCCAAACAGAGAGAACGAATTTGATTTTAGAGGATATGCTCTGTGCCTATAACCTAGATTACAAGACAAGTTAGTGTAAGATGTTACCGTTAATAGAATTTGCTTACGACAATAGCTATCAAGCAACAATTGGAATGACACCTTATAAGGCTTTATATGGGCGAAAGTATAGATCGCTTATATGTTGGCATAAAGATGGAGAAAAGAAGATGATGGAAAGCGATGACAACAAAAAGACAGATTTTATCAACGAGACGTCAAAGATGGTAAAGTTAATACGTAAAAGAATCGAGACTGCTTAAAATCGATAGAAGAGTTATGTCAATAAAAGGAGAAGGCCCTTGGAATTCGCTGTAGGTGATTCTGTGTTCCTAAAAAGAGAGTCATGAGGTTTGGGAAGAAAGGCAAGCTGAGCCTGAGGTTTGTCAGACCCTATGAAATTGTGAAGCGGATAGGCAATGTGGCTTATCAGTTGAGTTTGCCCTCAGAGATGTCATCTATCCATAATGTGTTTCATCTCTTGATGCTTAAAAAGTATGTTCCGGACCCTACGCACGTGATCAAACCACATGCGATTGAGATAAGAGAAGATCTTAGCTATGAAGAGAAGTTGGTCTAGATTTTAGATCAAAAAACTAAAATCTTAAGGAATAAAGAAATTCCCTTGGTTAAAGTTTTGTGGCGAAATCACCAGGTAGAAGAAGCTATATGGGAACATGAGAACGATATGAGGGCCAAGTATCCACAATTGTTTTGAGTTTCAAGGACAAAACTCTTTTAAGGTGGGGAGAGTTGTAATGCCCGTCGTTTTCTTCTATGGAAACTTATGTTAATTTAATATTAGAATGTGATACTTTAGTACTATAATTATTTATGTTAAGTAAATTAACTTTTTATTTAGTAATGTCGCATGTGACGGCTTTGTGGGATCGATGTGCTTAGGATGTTCATGTCAAAAGTGATGATAAACTTAAAAGTATTTATTTATTTATTTTGGAGTTTCAACTTGTTCTAAATTTAAAATCTTTATAATGCTCTAGGGTCATGCATGCCTATAGTTATATTCTTGATGACGATATGAATTTTATTGCATATCTTTTTTATTTTTATAATGTTTATGATGTCATGATAATTACATGTATAAATTAATATGCTTTTTTGAGGTCATAGGAATAAACATAATTGCAGTATATAAATAATTATGTATTATAATTATTTTATATTATATTATAATATATATTTATATTATAACTAAATTACATTATATTATATTACAATTAGTTATTATATTATATTAGTTATTACAATTAGTTATTATATTATATATATAATATTATATATATTATATTACAATTAGTTATATATATATTAATATAAACTTATGTATAAGGAAAGGAAAACGACAGATTGCCGTGAGAAAAAAAAAAAGAAAGAAGAAAAAAAAAGGAAAAAAAGGGGGGGAAATTGAATTAAAATAGGATTAGGGTTTTCTATACTCATCTAATCTCTTCTTTCTCATAAACTTATAAATGTACCCCTAAGCCATCAAAGTCTTTATTCTCTTAATTTCTAGCCAAAGAAAATTTTCACTCTCTCTAAAATTTTCTTAGACACTCTCTCTTTCTTCTTCACATTTTCTTCCCTTCTCTCCCTTATTTTTCTGCAAACAATTGAATGAAATATTGGGTTTTCACTTAGATAAATTCAAGAGAATTGAGAAGAATCATTTTAGAGGTAAGAAACTCATTGTAGACTATTGTTGAAATTTTGTTTCCTTTGTAATCCAACCCCCATAACTTTGTCTACAAATTTTTGTTTGCTCTGAAATTTTATTATGATGTTTATGTATGTGTTATGTGATATTTCTCAAAATTTCATGTTATTTGGAATTTTCTATGCTAAGATATTAAATTTTTATTCTCTGCCATTCATGACCAAACTGTTGCTAATCGATATTTTGTACAAAAGTATAGTCCATGTTTAAGGGGCAAATGACCTTTGATTTGAATGAAATTTAATAGAGATATTCATGCATATGTTAAGTTATGATTTGAAAAATTTCGTTGTTACTTACTGAATATTTTATGAGTTATTGAATTTTCTTCAAGATAGGTTTTTTTGGCTGTCTATTCGGTGAATTCGGGACTTTTTGTTTATGTTACCTATTTGTATGGCTAAAACAAATTTCTTTGCTAATGAGACTTTTTGTGGTACTGTATATATATATATTATTAGGTTGTTATAAAAATTTTAGAGTTCAAGTAATTTTATTTTCATTATTGAAATTTTGTGATCGTCTGTTGTTCACTACTTTAGGTAATTAGAGTTTGTTTGGTCTCTGAATCCAATTGCTTGTTTTGAATTGTTGAAAATTTATTTGAAGCTAATTTTTGGATATGATATAGTTTTGGTGTATTGTGTTAGTATTAGAATTATTATTATCATCATAAAGATTCTTTTGTTTTATGTATTTTATATCAATCGATGATTGTAAAGAGTTGATGATTTACTTGTTTTGATTAACCTTTCGTTAATCCCTAGATTGGAGATATCATAGTTTTTCATATTTTTGTTATGTAGATCTTTATTGTTTTATTTTATTATCAATTAGTATCATGTTAATTATGCGTTTACAATTTTAATTAAGGTTTTATTTGCTTATTAATTGGTATTGAGTTTTTTTATGCCTTACGCCTACTTTTCATATAAACACCTAATTGCCATCATATTTTAGTAATTTTCAATTTTGTATTGCTCTGTTTATATTTTTCTTATATTTTTCTCAAATGCTAGACATCTTAAGCTTTCGTTTGGCTCTTGAATAGCTTGAATTGTAGTTTTCATTAAATAGTTATGATTTTTCAAAGTTGACCTTGAAAGCTATACAGTTTTACACAGACCTAAAATTTAGATTGAATTTCGAGGACTTTTTCATCATGCAAATTTTTGTTAAAATATGCGTATAATATATCAAGTTCTTTGTTTTTGAGTCTAGTTTCTAATGCCATTGGTTTTGACTGATTTGGAGTTAAGATGAAATTATTATAAATTTTTAAGTGAATAAAGGTCATTCGGCCTACTTTTGGGAATTATGCCCTAAGTTCATAAATTGTGATTTTGTACTTCTTGATATTATTACGTGATAAGTGTTAAATAATGGAGCCAAATCAATCAAGCCAAGGAGAAAGAAGAGAAAAAAAGGAGTGGAGGTGGCACTGCAGCGCCCGTTGGATAGAGGCACTGTCAGGAGAGCGCCTAGGCGCTGGCTAAATGGAGCCTAGTCATTGGGCGTTGGGTGCCTAGCCGCTGGCTAAATAGAGCCTAGGCGCTAGTTGTAGGGCGCCTAGGCATTGTAGGGGAGCACTATAAGTCTCGTTTTGAGCGCTGCGGCGCCAAGGCTTTGTGTTGCATTATTTTTTACGAGATTTTGAGTCAAAGTCGAATTCAAACGCCCCAAAAAAGAAGTAAAACTGCTATGTTTTTTTATTAGTTGCTATTTTTCTCCTCTTTAGTGTATAAATAGACATAAGGTGGCTAGGGTTGTAACTTTGGTGTGTGATTTTGTGTAAGGCATTATTTTTGAGAGCTCCATCATTGTTGAGAGAAAAATTCCCATAGGGTGCTAGATAGAAAAGAGTTTTGGTAAACACAATTTGAGAGTGTGTGAGAAACTTCTCTTGTAATTTGTAATCTCCTTTATCATAGTGGAATCTACAAGCGGCAGAAACAAGACGTAGTCTCAAATTTGGACAAACCTGTATAAAAATTTGGTGTCTCTTTTTCTTATTTTCTCTTATTTCTTTTTTGTAATTATTCATTTTTGCGATCTTTAGAATTAAGAGACGCCTAATTCCCCAACAAGTGGTATCAGAGAGAAGGTTTTGATCAAGAATGATGACAGGAGAAGAAGGTTTGGCAGCTGGTATCACCAAATTCGATGGTTCAAATTTTTCCTATTGGAGGATGCAAGTGGAAGACTACCTCTACAGCAGGAAACTACACTTGCCTTTGGGTAATAAGCCTAAAGGCTTGAAGGATGAGGAGTGGAATCTCCTTGATAGACATGAGCTGGGAGTAATCCGTTTGACCCTGTCAAAGAACGTGGCCCACAACGTTGCAAAAGGAGAATACTACAATAGGGATGATGAAGTCCTTGTCAGAGATGTATGAGAAGCCTTCAGCCAATAACAAGGTACATCTCATGAAAAAGCTTTTTAATTTAAAAATGCCTGAAGGTGCCCCGGTGGTAAAGCATCTGAATAGTTTCAACATCGTCCTAAACCAATTGGTCTTGGTAGAGATTAAATTTGATGATGAGATCAATGCCTTAATCCTCTTGGCCTCGTTACCAAATAGTTGGGAACCCATGAGGGTGGCCATTACAAATTCAATTGGGAATGCAAAACTAAAGTTTGTTGGTGTCAGAAACTCTATTCTGGCAGAAGAAGTTTGTAGGAAGGACTCAGGTGAAGCCCCAACGTTGAACTCAGCCCTTAATGTTGATAATAGGGGCAGGAAACTTAAGACGCATTCCAACAGGTACAATGGCAAGAGAGGCAAGTCGAGGAATGGGAGAAGTAAGTCAAGAAATGGTAGGACTATGGAGTGTTGGAAGTGTGGGAGAACCAGCTACTTGAAGAAGAACTGCAGGGCTCCAAGGAAGAATGAAGACAAGAATAATGACACCGCCAATGCCGCCACTGAAGAGCCATAGGATGCTTTGCTCTTGTCTATTGATAGTTCTTTTGATTCGTGGGTGATAGATTCAGGAGCGTCATTCCACACCACTATTCACCATCATGTCCTAGAGAACTATGTTGCCAGAAATCATGGTAAGGTTTATCTTGCTGACGGAGAACCTTTGGATATTGTTGGCATTGGAGATGTAAGTTTGAAAATGCCAAATGAGTCTATGTGGAATCATAAGGTGAGACATGTTCCTAAACTAATGTGCAACTTGATTTTGGTGGGGCAACTAGATGACGAAGGATACAGTGTGACCTTCAATTGTGGAGGTTGGAAAGTCACAAAGGGAGCTATGGTTGTTGCTCGGGGACGTAAAGCTGGAACTCTCTACATTAATTCCAATTGCAAAGATACCATAGCAATTGCTGACTTTGCTGCTAATACCGAGCTATGGCACTATAGGCTCGGGCACATGAGTAAGAAGGGAAGGAAGGTGATTCACTGTAAAGGAAAACTACAAAAATTGAAAATTGTTGATCATAGTTTATGTGAAGCCTGCATCTTTGGCAAGCAAAAGAGAGTCAGTTTCTCAACAGCAGGTAGAGAGCCTAAGTCCAAGAAGTTGGAGCTAGTTCACACTAATGTGTAGGGACCTACGACGGTCACTTCCCTTGGTGGTGCTAACTACTATGTGACATTCATTGATGACTCAAGTAAGAAGGTATGGGTTTACTTTCTGAAAAACAAGTTTGATTTCTTTGATGCTTCCAAGAGATGGAAAGCTATGGTGGAGAACGAGACAGATTTGAAGGTGAAGTGCTTGCAGTCTGATAATGGGGGAGAATATTTAGGTGAAGATTTCAAGTGGTACTGTGTTGAGAATGGGATAAAGATGAAGAAAACCATTCCGGGGAAACCACAATAGAACGGGGTAGCTGAGAGGATGAATAGAACTTTGAATGAGCGTGCTAGAAGTATGAGGTTGTATGCGGGGCTGCCAAAGTCGTTTTGGGCTGAGACAATTAATATAGCAGCTTATTTGATCAACAGAAGTCCATCCACACCGTTGAAGTTTAAGCTACCGGAAAAAGTATGGAGTGGCAAAAAGGTAGACCTCTCTTACTTGAAAGTATTTAGTTGTGTGTCCTATGTTCACATTGATTCTACTGCTAGAAGTAAACTTGATGCAGAGTCTAAGAAATGTTTTCTGGTTGGCTATGGTGGACTTGAATTTGGTTATCATCTTTGGGATGACCAAAATAGGAAGATTATTAGGAGCAAGGATGTGATCTTCAATGAAGGTGTTCTATACAAGGACAAAGATAGCACTGACTCCAGGGGTTTAGGTTCTGAAGACAAGAAGCCTGAGGTGATTCCATTGAAGGATCTTCTTAAAGTAGAGGTGCAAAATCCAGAAGTTGAAGACCAGGAAAACATAGCTCTAGAGGAAAACCAGTGCACTCCTGCCACTCTAGTTAAGAGGTCTAGCAGGACTATCAAACTGCCATAGAGATACTCCCTTTCTCTACATTATATTTTGTTGATCGACAGAGGTGAGCCAGAGAGCTATGATGAAGCTGTGGAGGCTGAAGATTCGGTCAAGTGGGAGTTAGCCATGAGGGACGAGATGGATTCCTTAATGTTCAATCAGATATGGCAACTGGCAGAGTTACCAAAAGACCAAAAGGCCTTGCACAACAAGTGGTTATACTAGATAAAAGATGAATCTGATGGCAGTAAACGGCGTAAGGCAAGGCTAGTGGTAAAAGGCTTTCAGCAGAAAGAGGGCATTGACTTCAACGGGATTTTTTTCCGGTGGTGAAGATAACCACGATTAGGACAGTACTTATGCTAGTGGCAAATGAAGACTTGTTCTTGAAACAGTTGGATGTTAAGACAGCTTTTCTCCATGGTAATTTAGAGGAGGAGAATCTATATGAAGTAGCCACAAGGTTTCGAAGTACCGGGTAAGGAGAACTTAGTGTGCAAACTTCAAAAGAGCTTGTATGGCCTCAAACAAGCTCCCAAGCAGTGGTATAAGAAGTTTGATGGTTTTATGTGCAGCAATGGTTTCTTGAGGTGTCAGGGAGATCATTGTTGTTATGTAAAGAATTTTGGTGATTCCTACATTATATTGTTGCTATATGTCGATGATATGTTGATAGTAGGAGGTTGCAAACAAGAGATTGATAAGCTGAAGAAGAAGCTGTCTAAGGAGTTTGCAATGAAGGATTTGGGTGCTGCAAAATAAATCCTTGGGATGAGAATAACAAGGAACCGTAATAGTCTCAAACTGTCACAGGAAGAATATGTTGAAAAGGTGCTCAGCAAATTCAACATGAGTAATGCGAAGCCTGTGAATACTCCTTTGGCCAGTCACTTCAAGTTATCAAAGAGGCAATCATCGACCACGGAGCAGGAAGGAGACCACATGTCCAAGGTGCCTTATGCTTCAGCAATAGGCAGTCTCATATATGCCATGGTTTGTACTAGACCAGACAATGCACATGCAATGTGAGTTACGAGTAGGTACATGAGCAATCCAGGTAAGTAGCATTGGGAGGCAGTGAAGTGGATTCTCAGATATCTGAGAGGTACTGCAGGTTTAGCACTGTGTTTCAAGAGGTTAGACTTAGGATTATAGGACTATGTAGATGCTGATATGGCTGGAGACATTGATGGCATAAAGTGTACCACTGGGTCTGTCACACTTTGGGTGGCACAATAGTTAGTTGGGTCTCAAAGCAGCAAAAGATAGTTGCACTCTCTACAATAGAAGCAGAGTATGTGGCAATGATAGAAGCGAGCAAGGAGATGATTTGGTTGTAGTCGTTTCTGGAAGAACTAGGTCACAAGCAGGAAAGGAGTGCATTACATAGTGATAGTCAGAGCACCATTCACTTGGCAAAAAATCTTGCATTTCATGCTAGGACGAAGCATATATAGTTGCAATATCACTTCATCAGGTCAGCTTTGGAAGATGGAGTGTTAAAGCTTGAGAAGATTCTTGGGAGTCAAAATCTAGTAGATATGCTCACCAAGACGGTTCCAATCGAGAAATTGAAGTTGTGCGCAACTTCAGTTGGACTTCTCCGTGAGGCATGAGAATTTGTTGCCATTGCAGTGGGAGACATGATGATTGATTAGTCTCTAAGTGGGAAATTGTTGAATAATGGAGCCAAATCAATCTAGCCAAGGAGAAAGAAGAGAAAAAAAGGAGTGGAGGCAGATTTGGGGCGACGCAGCGTTAGATTTAGGCACCGCTGTGCTTGTTGGACAGAGGCGCTATTAGGAGAGTGCCTAGGCATTGGCTAAATGGAGCCTAGGCGCTGGCTAAATGGAGCCTAGGCACTGGGTGTTAGGCGCCCAGGCATCGGTTGTAGGGCGCCTAGGCATTGTAGGGGAGTGCTACAGCTCTCATTTCGAGCGCCGCGGCCACGAGGCACTGTGTTGCGTGATTATTTACGAGATTTTGAGTCAAAGTCGAATTCAAACGGCCAAAACAAAAAAACAAAAAACTGCTAGGTTTTCTCATTAGTTGCTATTTTTCTCTTATTAGTGTATAAATAGACATAAGGTGGCTAGGGTCGTGACTTTGGTGTGTGATTTTGTGTGAGGTATTATTTTTGAGAGCTCCATCATTGTTGAGAGAAAAATTCCCACAGGGTGATAAATAGAAGAGAGTTTTGGTAAAAACAATTTGAGAGTGTGTGAGAAACTTCTCTTGTAATCTATAATTTCCTTCATCATAGTGGAATATGCAAGCATCAGAAATAGGTCATAGTCTTAAATTTGGACGAACCTGTATAAAAATTTGGTGTCTCTTTTTCTTCTTTACTCCTATTCTTTTTTGCAATTATTCATTCTTGCGATCCTTAGAATTAGGAGACGCCTAATTCCCCAACAATAGGGTGATGTTTAATGATAGTATGAGATGTTTATATATTGCTAATAGTATTGCTAGTGACTTATGGTCAATATGAATGTTTGACATGAACACTCCAAAAGGTTAGCACACCAAGAACCACAACAACGTCACTCAAGTTAAGGTTTAGTAAGCAAGTAAGACAAGTAAGTACATTCTCACCTGCAACATGATAAAAGTTTACGAAAAAGTTTTAAGAATATGTTTTATGATAATTTTTAAATTTATTTTTACATGTTGTTTTCTTATAAAAACTCTTGTTGCAACAAGAAAGTTTAATGGATATTTCAATGATGAGGTATGTTAAAAGTATATCTATATATATGTATCACTTAATTAAGTGTTGCACACCCTATGTTTATGTTTATGCTTATGTTTATGATGTCCCAAAGGGTGGACTTGTTATGTTTGGTTTGGGATTAGCTATCTCTCTCCTATCATAATGGCGTGCCTACTATGATGATGTTTATGGTGTAACACTTGGGCTTCAAAGATAAAATGAATGAAGTTTTTAATATGCATAATGATGATGAAAGATATGTTCTATATGAAACTGTGCTAAGAACACTATTGTGTTAATGATGATTATGATTATGATGTTTCACAAAGGTGTTCATGAGATGTTTTATGTTGTGAGATAGGAAAGTATACTTACTAAGCTTTTGCTTACTTAGTTTATAATCATGTTGCAGATAAATCTAAGAGGACCATGGAATAGGTGGAGGGCGAGGACGGGCGTGTGGGCTATGAACGATAGATCGAAAACGGAAGGATGCCAAGAAAGAATAATTTTTTTAAACTATGTTTTTATTTCTTTGAATGCTTAAATTTTTGCACTATTAAGTAAAAAAGACTTGTTTTACATTTATTTTGATTTTGTAGAAGTTCAATCTATCGAACTGGTTAAATAGATTTTAAAGTTTGTTTTGAAATTTTATTTGAATTATGGTTTTGTTAATTTGGTATTGATAAACTATGAAAAAAAAGGGATTTGAAATATTTAGAATATTTTTAAAAAAAATTTGTATGCATGGATCTTGGGATATGTTTATCAAGTTGTGTTTAAATTTAAATAGTTTATCCTATAAATAATGATAACAAGAATGAAAGTAACGATTATTGTGACGTCTGTATGGGGGCGTTACAATTCAATCCTTAGAATGGTAGCCAGTTTGAAAGAACTATTCAAATACTAGAAGATATACCCCAAGCTTATGTATTGAATTATTCAAGATCATGGATTAAATATTTGCCTATAACAGAGTTTGTTTACAATAATTGTTGCTAGTTAACTATTGGCATGGCTCGTTATGAGACTTTGTATGGAAAAAAATGCAGATCAGTTGTTCACTAAAAAGAAGTTGGTGAAAGAAAGATTTTGGCTCTAGATTTGTATGAATGACTACAAAAGTTGTTGAGAAAATTCACCAAAGAATGAAAACGGTTCAAAGTAGATGAAAGAGTTATACAGATAGAGGCCGAAGTGATCTACAGCTTTCTATAGGAGATAAGGTGTTTCTAAAAGCTATTCCAATGAAGGGTGTAATGAGATTTATAATGAAGGGAAAATTGAGTCCACGATTCATTAGGCCATTTGAAATTTTTTAGAGAGTTAGAGATGTGGCTTATAAATTGGCTCTTCCTCCATCATTATTTAGCATGCATGATGTATTCCATGTTTCTATGTTTAGAAAATACATTTTGGATTCTTCAATTGTTCTAAGCTATGATCAACTAGAAGTCTAACAAGATTTATCATATGAAGGAAGACCAGTTAGAATTTTAGATAGAAAAGAGAAGGAATTTTGGAATAAGAGGATTCCATTAATTAAAGTTTTGTGGAGAAATCATGCAGTTGAAGAGGCCGCTTGGAAAAGGGAAGATAAAATCAGAAGTAAATATCTAGAGCTATTTGGTAAGTAAATTTTAGGGACACAATTTCTATAAGTTGTAGATGATTGTGGTGTCCATAAATTCTCATATCTAAATTTAGCCAATAATAACATGTTGACATCATATTTATAATTATTACTAAGATTCCTAAATTTTAATGATTTGATTTTAAGTTATTTGGTGTAGCATGAAGGCTCAGTTCCTTTTTCAAAAAAGCTCGATGTGCTAGGTCTATATATGGCTATAATTTTTATAAGTCTAGCTTCTGATTGCAAACACTCTATAAAGTTTTACTTATGTGCCAACTATAAGAAATATTAGGCTACTAGCACATTCAGCTCGACAAGGACACCATGCCTTCCACTCGTCACTTTTTAATTGAATATGAGGTAAATAGAAATTCATTTCAATTGTATCACAAGAATATTATTGTAATATATATGATTTACTATATCATTTGGATCCATGGCATAAAGGCATATGTATAGTTTTCTAAAGAAAATCATCATACTATCAGAAAGAGATTATTTGTATATGCGTTGTATGGTTTACTTGTGAATGGCCTTAATTTATTTCCATGAGACAGATTGGCACTCAAATAGTTTCATGGGATGGACCAGGATCATTTTTTGGACCTTCTTATAGTTTTTAAGATGGAGGACTATAATGTCTCATGGGTTAGATTTGGGCACTATTGCATGGTGAAGGTTAGTTAGTATGCATGCATGCTTTATAATAGGTCTGAGTAAAGGACTCATTGTGCACACATCTATGCGCGCATTATATGTTTTTATGATATGATAGGTATGATGGAAATTGTATGAGCTCATACATGTTGCCATTATATTAAATTATATTGTTTCCACATACTGGGCATTAGCTCATATTATTCTTACGATGTAGATGAGGGTATATCTTTGTAGATTTAATTTGAAAGTTGATTGGCAAGCTCTCCGTTCTCGTGGCTCCGCACATATGGACACTGTTGACCTTATATGGGTACACTTTTGTTTAAACTTCACATTATGGCATTTGGAATAACTATGGGATTGATATAAGTTTGATTCTATCAGAGTTTTATTTTGAGATGTATATTATTATAGATTTTTACTATCAGCCCATGTCTTTTGAGTATAGATCCATAGGTGCTTGTAAATTACAAGGTTTCCAAAAAGTTTAAATTTGTGCACTATTTTCTATAATTATATTATTTTTAAGGAGAAATAACTCTGTCTAGCTTAATTATACAATGACAGTGTGATTGAGTTAGGCATGGGTTACATGTATGCTATAGTGTTAAGCTCTCACATGATACACTGTTTAAGTTCTAATTTCAACTTCCAACTTCATTCTCAAACACTCCCTAAAAAACATTGAACTTATAGTTTAGGTGGTCCTCAAGAGATTCTCAATCCTTAATTCCATTCCTTCTTCCTACTAATCCACCCAATTAAACAATAACAACTCTCACTTTTCACAACTTAATCCCTCCTTTCCATCCCTCTAACTGAACACACCCTAAAAATGCTCAAAAATACCCTAAAAATAAGTTTTTTAAATGTTGTTGCTTTGCTTTTCTCTTAACGTTTGAAAGTTTTAGTTTTTCTCTATTTTTAAGATACTTAGTCATTTTAAAAGTCAAAATCAATTATTAACCAAGATAATGTATAGATTTGTATATCAATCTAATCTAAAAGAATATATTTGATGAGTTCAGTTACTAAAGGTATAGTGTTTAAATAAACTCAAAAACATAGAGTATAAAAAGGTAAGGATCCCAAAACCATTTTTAAGATAATTTAGTTATTTTAAAAGTAAAAATCAATTATTAACTAAGATAATGTAAAGATTTACATAAAAATCTAATCTAAAAGTATAGATTTAATGAGTTCAATAACCAAAGGCATAATGTTTGAATAAACCTAAAACATAGAGTATAAAAAGGTAAATATCCTAACACCATATCTACCGTAAGCGTTAAATTAAAACAACAACAACAACAACATCAACAATTAGTAGTGGTGGAGGTGCTAATAGTAGTAACTGTAATAGTAGGAGTGGTAATAATGGTAGTAGTGGTAGTGATGGTGGTAGTAGTAGTCATAGCTGTATTCATAATAGTTATAAGACTAGATGCCTTAAGAATTAAATAATATAATAAGTTTTTGAGACATTCAATCAATAAAGTGTTTATTTTCGTATATCAAATGTTGTCCTCTTTATATTCATTTATATTGAATGTATGATAAGTAAACAAAAAATTGAGACTGTCAATCTAAACTGTTAAAATCGTGCATAGGATGGATAGATTATGTAGAAGGCATGATTCTTATGTGATGGTCTAAATATAAAAGATACACAATTGAGGGAATAAAGTTGGACGCTTTGTTCTTGTTAAAATTATTATGTTGCCTACATTTTTAATAGGAGATAGCTTGTCTTGGTCATTGAAGTAGGACTTCACGAGTAAAGACATTTGTGTATTATCATTAGTGACAATATATTGGATCGAGACTAAAGAAGAATTGATTTGATTAATAATTTAATTTGAATAAATTAATTCATTTTAGACAATCATATATATTACATCTTAATCTTGAAACGAATCAATGAGTCCATATTCTTGACTTGTGTCTTTTAATGTACTAAAGGGTGATATTCTGAATTAAATGAAGGTATGCATACCGGTACATTGGAGACATGACTTTTGATTGACATAGACGTTATTCATAAATATGGACTCTATAGATCTTTTTTGTAGAGTTAATAATATTATCTTACAGGCATTATCCTGTAATTAGAAACTACGACGCTCAATCATTTAGATATATAATGTAACCGAATGGTATACTATAGGTATTGGTTATGAATAGTAAGTTTTCTAATTGTGAGATAATGGAATATAAGATAGATAATACAATTGGGAAGGTAAAATAGAATTTATCCTTAAGCTGATAATGAATATTCTATAGGATGTTACACATTATGATATGTGATGGACGATAAACTTATTAGAGTTTCGTAATTTATATATAGTTTAAGAGTGCAGCTCTAAGCTTTTAGTGGAATAGCTTTAGAGTTGATAATTATAAAATATAAGTGGCGGGGATATGTTATTTTATAATTATAGGAGATTGATTTATATATGTCCATCGGGTGCCATTTTGCTAGCTCATAATATTTCCTGTAACGATATGGTTTGTTTTTTCTATACATTGATAACTTATATTATTTATTAGATTTGCTAAAGTTCGATTGATTTGATTTAAAAGTTTATGTTAGTTTATTGGTTGAATTAATTTTATGAATTAATTCAAAATAAACATGTTGAATCATTTAAATAGATTTTTTTTGTATAGGTTATTAGTATATGACTCTTTTAATCAGATAATTTCTCTATTATGTTATTCGAATTAAAATTGAGGCTTTATTATAGATACCTATGTCACATAAAGTAGGATTTATCCAATCGGTTCAAATAGGTAGGTCAGATAAGTCTAACAATAGGAAAAACACATGAGACAGGTATGATACAACTAGATGGTCGACCGCCATACATAGGGGTAGTTGACCGCCCTTGCCATATCACTGATCCATGGCTCATGCATTTTTGCTTCAGAATTTTGATCCAAATTTGAATTTTGAAGCCTAATCTGATAAGGACTAGTCCCCATCCGACCATTATATAAAGGAAACATTTTTTCTATTGTTTTTTATACCACTTGAGAGATTTAGAGAAGAATGTTTTGCTAAATGTTTTATTAGGAAGACTCTAAAACTTTCATAGAGCTACTGTTTAACATTTGAAACCTTAACTTTTGGTTTTCTTAAGTGGTTAGAAAGAGAGATTTCATGAGGAAAGATTGAACGACATGTGACCACCCACATTCTGGTCATAGAAAGAGAATAACGTGGAAGTCTAGTTGGTTGAGGCTCTTTAGGTAGAAATTCTCTTGTAGCAATTCTTGCGGTTTTCTAGTCTACTAAAAGGTACAAAAGATCTTTTATTAATTTATATACATAGTACC
Organism: Artocarpus hirsutus; assembly: GCA_946598075.1. Lineage (NCBI taxonomy): Eukaryota > Viridiplantae > Streptophyta > Magnoliopsida > Rosales > Moraceae > Artocarpus > Artocarpus hirsutus. The sequence continues at coordinate 37,127 of CAMOHE010037719.1, read as the reverse complement.
TCTAGCTTACTTTTAGAAACACATTTTAACTAAAAATTTGAAATCCACTGTATATTCGTTTTCCAACAATTGATATCAATGCCATGGTTTTACGGAGTTTTTTTGAGTTCGTGATCATGCTATGTGCATAAATTTTGTGATCTTAATCTTTCTTATGCTTGAATTTATTTTTAAAGAGTTGGCACTTTAGGATTTCTGTATAATTATTTGTTGTCATGATATTATACGATGAATGTTTATTGATAAATTATTGTTAATTAATTTTTTGTTCTAATTATTATTTGAATTAATTAATTTTCACCTATTATGGTTCCTTAGAGGTTAGAATGTATATCTAGTTTATAAATTTGTAATAAAATAATTATTCAAAGAGAAGACAGATCTAGAAGATGAAATTGATTGTTGGTTTATTTATTTTCTGAGTTTATAAAATTTCTCATAAGTTTTTTGAATTGTTATTAAAATTAAAACTTAAAAAATGAATGGAAAATCTATTCTTAGGTTTGGTTCTAAATTAGAGCCGGTCAACGGCCGTATGGGTAATATAGTTGACTAGCCACGGCTTCACGACATGTCGGTTGGATAAAGCTAGTTGACCAACCCATTTTATGGGCGGTCGACCGCCAGACGTCAGAAAGTGATTTTTTGGTTATTTTTCAGAAGTTTTTCTTTTATGAGACAATTTCAAGAAAAAAAAAGCAAAATTTCATGATAACCAGAAAATAAAATATTGAAGACAGACACTCCATGAAGAAGAATATAACAATGAAGATACAAGATGAATAGGGTGTCTGGCAGAGTGGTGAGAACTGTTGGTTAGAATTGTTTTTATTGTAGCATGTGAGAGCTTTACATTGTAGCAATTTTTTTATTGTTATTGTAGCATGTGAGAGCTTTACACTGTTTATAACTGAAAAGGTGGTGTTGACCACCTTTGTTAAACACAAGGGAATAGTCGATAAAATATTTCAATTAATATTTCGTAATCTTTATTTTCTTTTCTCTAGAGTGAAACCATAATATTATGGTTATTTATTATATTATTTGTTACTTTGTTTATTGCGTTGCATGTTTGCTTTATAATATTTTTTGCCCTGCATGTTGATAACATGTCATGTAGAATAGGGAGTACTGCTTATTAAAAATTGTTTATGCATGTTAACATAAAACCTTGTTTTAATATCAAGTGGGAGAAGGTTTTTGAAGAGAGAACCTAAGACCTCTATCATTGGTCCATATATAACACATGGTGGTTTCGAACCCTATGAAGGTATACAACATGTACTAGATTGGATATCCAAGAGGATAATTTGCTTTCGTATGTTTTATCGTTATTCACCCCTAGGTGACAATTATAAACCGTGGATAAAATAGTTGAAAAGATGGTTAAACACTTAAGATTAATTTTATTATAAACCTCTCCTTAGAGCTCTGTAAATAAAATTAATGGTCAAAGATAGCAATCTTTATATATGTTAGACTAAGATGGGCCTTAGATGGTATATACTAATTGAATGGGATTCATGTTTCTAATTGAGTTTGGCAAATCTCCCCCAAGCAGCTTGTTGAATACTGAGTTAGAGACTATCGTTCTAAGGTTGTGATTTTTTCGAGGTTTTAATAGATAAACCCATTGTATGCTTACTTATTTGTTTTATCCTACTAAATTGTTATTGCATGTTTGTTTATGTTTGGTATATGAATTTTTATTATAGAACAAAATGTCTAAAAAAAACTTGATACTTGACAAAAACACTTGGTGAGAGTTATAATGATTGGAAATAGAACCTAAATATTGTCCTATCCTTTGAGAAATTAAAATTTGTCGTAACCACATTGTGTCCTCTCGTGCCTACCTATGAATCCACTAATGAATAAATCCAAATGTATGATCGTTGGAAGGATAGTGACGATTAAGCCTACTAGCATGGCTAGCATGAAAAATGTGCTATAAGCTCAACATGAAGATCATGAAACTACTTGCCAGATCATGAATAATCTTGAGGACATGTTTGGAGGCTAAGCCTTGTTGAAATGGCAAGGGGCTCTTCAAAAGCTCCTCAACTGCAAGCAAAATCTAGGGATGTTTATGTAGGATCATATGATGTTGGTCATGGGTTATCTTGCTTAGGTTCAAACCGATGGAGCTGACATTTATGCTTAGTCACAAATGACTATGGTTTTTGAGACTCTATCTAAGGAGTTCATCCCATTTAAAGCTTCATATAATTTAATAAATAGAGGTTTAACAGCAATCGAGCCGAAGAGGTTCGAGAACTTGTGCATAATGATGTTTGTGGAACCATGAACATCAAGGCATGATGAAGGTGTGAGTACTTCATCCCTTTTATTGATGATTATTTGAGACATGAGCATGTCTACTTAATGCATCATAAGACTGAAACTTTTGACAAGTCTAAGGAGTTTCAAGTTGAAGCGAAAAAGCAGTTAGGTAAACCCATAAAAGCACTTTGATTTGATTGAGGTGGAGAGTACCTCTCTAAGAAGTTCTTAGGAAACTTAATAGAGAATGAGATATTATCCCATTTGATTTCATCAAGCACTCTGTAACAGAATGGCATGGCTGAGAGAAGGAATAGAATTTGTTGGACATGTAAGGTCTATGATGAGTTATTCAACATTGCCACTATCTTTTGGGGGATATGCCCTACAAACTGAATATTCTCTTTTAAACAATGTGCCTTTAAAATCGATTCTTAAAACTGCATATGAGTTATGGATGGGTAGGAAGACATCACTAAATCATATTCGAATATAGAAATGTCCTACTTATGTCTTTGACATGGAAGTGAATAAGTTGATAGCACATTCAGAGGTGTGTGCATTTGTAGGATATCCAAAAAGGACAAAAGATGGTTATTTCTATAACCTAAAAGAAAATAAAGTGACGGTTTCTATGATTGCGACTTTCCTTAAGGAAAGTTACGTGATTGACTTTAAGCCTCATAGTAAGGTAGCACCGAGGAGATGGCAAGTGATTCAAACACTTCAGTGGTTCCAATGGAAACTGATCTAATCAATGTGGCAAAACTGGCAGACTAACAACATAGGGAGCTTTAATGTAATGAGAGGATTAGATGTCAATCCAAGAAGTATATATTCAATGGTAAAGCTTGGTTGAATAGGTTGAACAGGACAGGGATCCTTACATTTACAAAATGGCTATAAAGGATGTTGATTTACTGTAGGTAAAAGCTTTGAACACAAATATAAAGTCTATAAAGACTAATAAAGTCTAGGAACTTGTGGACCTTCTTGAAGGGATAAAACCTTTAGGGTGCAAGTAGGTCAACAAGAGAAAGAGAGGAGCAAATAGAAAAGTCAAAACCTATAAGTCTAGACTGGTGGTAAAGGGATACATGCAAAAAAAGGAATTGACTATGAAAAAACCTTTTGCCTGTAACCATACTTAAGTCTATCCGTATTCTCTTGTCTATTGCTACCACTCTCGATTATAAGATTTGACAAATGGATGTCAAGATAGCTTTCTTAAATGGCTATGTTAATGAGACTATATATATAGTAAAACTAGACAAGTTCAAAGCTAAGGGTCAAGAGAATAAAGTCTACAAATTGCTAAATTGTATTTATAGACTTAAGCAAGCTTCCTATTCTTGAAACATAAAATTTGAGCATGTGGTCAAGACTTATGGGTTTGAATAAAATGTAGACGAACCATATGTTTACAAACATATTAAGGATGGGAAGGTAGTTTCTACTGCATTATGTAGATGACATTATTCTAATTAGCAATGATGTAGGGGCATTGGCACGAGTCAAAATCTAGTTGACCATGTAGTTTGACATGAAGGACTTAGGTGAAGATAATTATGTTCTAAGAATCCAAATCTTTTGATATAAAAAGAAAAAGTGATAGCCTTATCCCAAGCTTCATACATATACAAGATTCTTGAGAAGTTTGCAATGCATAATTCTAAGAAAGGTGGGCAATCATCTAGGTCTAGAACTTTTTCCAATAGAGACGGTCCAAAGACTGATGAAGAAGGTGCCTTATACTTTAGTAGTAGGTATTCTATGCTTTACACACTACCTGACATATGTTATGCTATTGGGAGAATTGATTTTAGTTAGATCCAAGATCAAATCATTCGGTTACAGTCAAGCACATTTTCAAGTACTTGAGAAGGACTAGAGGTTATATGTTAGTGTATTCCGGTGAGGATTTAACGCCTCTTGAATACACTAATTTCGATTTTCAATCCTGTTTGAATTTAGAATATCAACTTTGGGGTCTATGTTTACTCTAGGTAGAGGCACCATTGTTTGGAGAAGTGTTAAGCAAGATTACACTTTAGATTCAATGATAAAGGCCGAGTATATGGCTAATAATGAAGCTTTGAAAAAGCTATGTGGCTCGACAAATTTCTTGGAGAGCTTGAGGTAGTCCCTAGCATGGATAAGCTGATAATGTTGTATTTTGATAACACTATAGAGATAGCTAATGCTAAGGAACTAATATTTCATAAGAAAAGTAAGCACATAAATAGAAAATGTCAAGTAATAAAGGATTTCGTTGAGAGTTGGCATGTCGTAGTATTCAAGATCGCATCCAAGGTCAATATAGTAGATCCTTTCATGAAGACAATACCATCAACAGCCTTCGAGAAGCATGTAGAGGCTATGGGAATGTAAAACATGTCACATTTACTCACTTAGGGGAAAATGGGAGATTGTTAAACTAGGTGCCTTAAGGATTAAATGAGGTAATAAGTTTTTGAGACATTTAATCAATAAAGTGTTTATTTTCATATATCTTATATCATCATCTTTATGTTTATTTATGTTGAATGTATGATAAGCAAACAAAAGACTGAGACTGTCAATTTGAACCACTATGATCATGCATATGGCAGATTATGTAGAAGACATGATTCTTAGGGAGATGGCCAAAATATAAAAGATCCACAATCGAGAGAATAAAGTTGGGCGCTTTGTTCATATTAAGATTGTTATGTTGTCTTCATCCCTAATGGGAGATGGCTTGTCTTGATCATCGGAGTTGGCCTCCATGAGTAGAGACATTGGTGTATTGCCATTTGTGACAATATTTTGGATTGGGAGTAAAGATGAATTAATTTGGTTAATAATAACATTTGAATAAATCAATTCATTTTAGACAATCATATGTATTACATCTTAATCCTAAAATGAATTAATGAGATTGTATTCTTAACTTGTGTCTTTTAATATACATATATGGAGGTACGCATACCAATATATTGGAGACATGACTTTTGATTGACGTAGATGTTATTTATAAATATGGAGTTTATAGCTCTTTTGTAAAGTTAATGATATTTTCTTATAAGCATTATCATATAATTGAAAACTAGGGCGCTCAACTATTTGGATACATATGTATAACCAAATTGTATATTATATATATTGGTTATGAATAGTAAGTTTTCTAATGGTGAGATAATGAAAAGATGAATTATATAATTGTGAAAGCAAAATGAAATTTATCCTTAAGCTAATTATAAATATCGTATAAGATATTACACATTATGATGTATCATAGACGATAAACTTATTAGACTTTCATAATTTATATATAGTGCAAGAGTACAGCTCTATTCTTTTAGTGAAATAGCTTTAGAGTTGATAATTATAAAATATACATGTCGTAGATATGTTATTTTATAATTATAAGAGCTTGATTTATATATGTCCATCGGGCCCCCTTTACTAGCTCAAAATATTTGCTATGACAATACGGTGTGTTTTTCTTACACATTAGTAACTTATGTTATTTATTAGATTGGCTAAAGTTTGATTGATTGGATCTAATAATTCATGTTAGTTTATTGCTTGAATTAATTCAAAATAAATATGTTAAATTATTTGAATATATTTTATTTATATAAAATCATCTGTATATGCCTGTTTTAATTATATAACTTTTCTATTGAGTCCTTTGAGTTAAAACTAAAGCTCTATAATAGATACTTGGGTCAAATAAAGTAGGATTTATCTAATTGGTTCAAAAGGGTGGATCAAATAAGTCTTAGAAGTAGGAAAAACGCATGAAATAGGTCAGGTACGATAAAGAGGTTGCCACCCCTTCCATGTCACTAATCCATGGCTCACACGTTTTAACTTCAGTGTTTTGATCCAAATTCAAATTTTGAAGCCTAATCTAAGTAAGGCTAGTCCCCATCCAACCATTATATAAAGGAAACATTTTTTTTTTATTTCTTAGATCACTTGAGGGATTTAGCGAAGAGTTTTTTGCTAGGAAGACTCTGAAACTCCCATAGAGCTATTGTTCAACATCCCCAAACCTTAACTCTTAGTTTCCTCAAGTGGTTGGAAGAAGAGGTTGTCCAAGGAAAGATTGAACAATGTGTGGCCACCCACATTCCAGTCGTGGAAAGAGAATAGCAATAAAGTTTAGTTGGTTGTGGCTCTTTCGATAGAAATTCTCCCATAGTTATTCCTACGGTGTTTTGGTCTACTAAGAGGTACGAAAGATCTTTTATTAATTTATATACATGGTATGTTTAACTTGTTTTTAGAAAAACATTTTTAACTAAAAATTTTAAAATTCGCTACGTACTTATTTTCTAATAGTAGCAGTAGCAGTAGAGCAACAACAAGAACATTTTTAGTTGTAGCAGTAGCAGCAACAATAGTAGTAGTAGTAGTTGTTGTTGTAGTAGTAGTAGGAGTAAGGTATTTTTCACTGTAGGGCCGGTCCTTTTAGAAAAAAATTGACAAAACAATTAAGCCCCATCATTCATTAAGGTATTAATGGAATGGATCAGGTGCAAGTTCTATGCTCCAATACAAGAAGGTACATTAGTAACATAACAATAATTGACTGCTCAATCAAAAACAACTTAAAATCAAACAATTGTAAAAAAAGGAACCAAACCTAGGAATCAACAAAAAAGGGGAAAAAAACATATCATCAACTAAAAAAATCATGATAAAGTTAAGAATCAAATCAAACATTTATATCGTATAAAATCAAATCAAAGCAATATATATAGAACAAAAAGAAAAACCTTAAAGAAGCTCTAAACCAATATGAGTACCACTAATCATGTTCTCTCATGTCTTTTTTTTTTTTTTTTTTAATTCTATCCTTAACCTCTTTAAATCTATATCTTATCTTTCTTTACCTTTTCGCTTTCTTTCTTGACAATTGAAGGAGGAATTAGGCATGCACGGTGGTGGCAGATTACAGTGACATTTGCAAGGGTGGGCATATCTTAAAATGGTTGCAAAAGTGGGGCTTTACAGACATGGCAATTGCGTCAGGGTTATCTTTGATAGGGGATCAACATTTTATGAAGATGATGTTGAATCTAGGGTTGAAGGGTGATAGCATTTTATCTTTGGGGTTGTGAAGGAGACAGGGTGTAACATCTCAAAAATTAAACAAGTTTAATTTTATGCTTAATTTAAATATTAGTGTGCCTAAATTGATTAATTTGTAAATTACATATTTTATATTGCATACAATTTTATTATTTTAAATTGATTTAAAAAAAATCTAGTCACACTTTAAAAATTTTAGTTTTCTACACTATTTAAATTAATTTCCCGCACAATTTAAGCTATTTAAAATAGCTTTCCTGTTCAAATCCCCATGCATTATGATGTTAAAAACTCCCTCCCTATAAGCCTACAGATGCCTAAGTTGCCTTCCCACATGTTTGTTGTTGGGGATAAAAATAGTACCTTAGTCATTATTGTACACGTGACCACTGATTGCCTGAGAGCATTGATTGAAAAGCATCAAGTGGCTAGATCAATTGGAGATAGTGAACCAACTTAAGGCGATAATTGACTGGAGTGTTAGAAAAATAGTCTGCAGTGAAATTTTAAAATTTTTATACCAGAGTATTTTTCAAAACACAAGTTTAACATACTATATGCATAAATTAACCAGATCTTACTAACCTTGTAAATGCTGAAAAGCTCCTACAGTCTGTGAAGAGTCATGCATTCCAGAAGGACCTCAACTAACTAGTTTTCTTTGTTATTCTCTATCTAGGACTGCTGTGTGTGTGGGCACACTCGTACAGCTCTTCCACTAGGCAGCTCTCCTTCCAACCAATTGAGAAAAAACCCAAAGCTATAGCTTGTGATTTGTGAACAATAGCTCTCCGGGGAGACATAGAATCTCACTGGCAAAGTCTCACTTTAGATTTCTCAACTAATCTGAATAACAATGAGTCTTACTCCCCTTTTTATAGAGGTTGGGCTAAGGAGTTAGTCCTTATTAGATAAGGCCTCGAAAACTCGAATCAGAATCAAATTAGGAACAATATCTAATAAAATCTGCGTAAAAACGTATGATTTTTTTATCGTTCGGTTGGCAGGCTAAACTGGCAGATCGGCCTATCGAACTTGCTCCATCGGCAGGCCAAACTTAAAGATCAGCCTGTCGAACTTTGATAAATGATCCGTGCAAAACTTTATTTCCTACCCGAGATTTTTGGGATAGAGCCTCAGTTTTAATTCAAATAACCCAATAAAGAAGTTATCTGATTAAAACAGTCATATCTAGATAATCTTTAGCAAAATAAATATTCCTGATAATTCAACAAGTTTATCTTGAATTAATTTATTTAAAATTAATCCAATCGATAAACAAACATGAATTATCTGATCTCAATAATTCAACAAGTTTATCTTGAATTAATTTTCATAAAATAAATTCAACCGATAAACAGACATGAATTATCTGATTCTATCAAATTTTCAGCCAATTTAATAATTTGACACAATTCACCAATTATTGGAAAAGCATGCCGTTTCGTTACAGGATTTTTTATAAGCAAGCAAAGGGAACCTGATGGACTTTTATAGTTCAAGCTCTTGATAATTATGAAACCAATTATCCCAGATATACATTTCATAATTATTAGCTCCAAAGCTACTCTACTAAAAGCTTAGAGCTGCACTTTCAAACTATATAGAATTACAAAGCCTGTATAGCTAAGTTTCCATGACATATCATAATGTATCATATCCCTAAGGGATTATCCATAATCGGCTTAAGGATAAATTCTGTCTTACCTTTTTGATTATTTTTATCTTACGTTTAATTATCTCACCATCAAAAAACTTACCATCTAAAGACGGTATAACATTTGGTTACACCTATGTATACAAATGGTTGAGTGCTCCTGTTTTCCAGTTACAGGATAATGCGTATAAGAGCATACCAACTACTCCTAAAGAGAAGCTCTGGATTCCATATCTATAAAAAATAGGTCTACACTCTAAAAAGTCATGCCTCTAATGTACCGACATGTATACCACTATTAAAACGTGGATGTCACCCTTTGGTACATCGAAAGACATAAGTCAATATAATGGGGCCATTATTCATCTTAGGATTAAGATACAATACATATGATTGTCTAAAGTGAATCGATATGCTGAGACAAAATTATTAACCCAAATCAATTCACTTTGTGTCCTAATCCTTCACATCATTACCTATGACAATATGCCAATATTTCTATTCATAGAGTCTACCTTTAAAGGCCAAGACAAACCATCTCCTGTTAGGGATATAGAAAACATAACAATATTTTCATGAATAAAGTGCCCAACTTTATTCCCTCGATTGCAGATTTTATGATTTAGACTGTCACCTTAAGAATCGAGTCTTTCGCATAATCTGTCCATCATATGCCCAATTCTTAAAGCTTTAGACTGACAGTCTTAGACTATTGTTTGCTTATCATACATTCATCAAATTTGAACGTAAAGAGGACAAGATTTGGCATATAAATAATAAATAAATTCTTTATTGATAAAAATGTTTCCAAAAACATATTATATTTTTACTCCTTAGGGCATATTTTTACATTTTCCACATGCCTCTCAAAGACTCTCCCTGTAAGTGTATTCGTGAATGGATCAGCTAAATTGTCCTCTGATGTAGTTTTGCACATAGCGATATGCCCGCCTTCTACAAAGTCCTTTATCACGTGATACTTCTAATCAATATGCTTACTCTTCTTATGAAATTTTGGTTCCTTAGCATTAGCTACTACCACACTGTTGTCACATTATAGTGATACTGCCTTATCCATACCAAGAACTACCTCAAGATCCCCAAGGAACTTGCGGAGCCACACTGCTTTTTTCGAAGCATTACTAGTTGCCAAATACTCAGCCTCCATTGTTGAATCCAAAGTACAATCTTGCTTCACATTTTGCCAACTGATGGCATTGTTGCCCAGAGTAAACACAAAACCAGAAATCGATCTCCTTGAATCCAAATAAGACTGAAATCTAAATTAGTTTATCCTAGAAGAGATAAGTCCTTACCCGAATACACAAGCATGTACCAAGGTACTTAAAAAAATGCTTGACAATGACTCAATGGTTCTGTCCAAGATTTGCCTAAAATCGACTTATAATCCCGACTACATAACATATATCCAATCACGTGTAAAGTATGGCACACATGAGACTACCCATTGCCAAAGCATAAGGCACCTTCTTCATGTATTCTCTTTCTTCCTTAGACTTTAAAGAGTCTTTCTTAAAAAAAGAAATTCTAGACCTAGATGGTTGCCTACTTTCCTTGGAATCTTGCATTGCAAACCTCCTGAGAATCTTATCTATGTAGTTGGCCTGGGACAAAGCTACCATTATGTTCTTCCTATCTTAAAGGATTTGGATACTGAGAACAAAATAAGCTTCACCCAAGTCCTTCATGTCAAACTGCTTGGTCAACCATAATTAACCGATGACAACGCCCTAACGTCATTGCCAATTAGCAGAATGTTATCTTCTTAGAGCAGTAGAAAAATCACATTCTCATTTTTAATGTGTTTGTAAACACATGTTTCATCCACATTTTGTGCAAACCCATAAGTTTTGATTACTTTATCAAATCTTATGTTCTAAGAACAAGAAGCCTGCTTAAGTCCATATATTGACTTTTGTAGCTTACAAACCTTACCCTCTTGACCCTTGACCTTGAAGCTGTCTCATTATTCCATATAAATGGACTCATCAAGATAGCCATTTAGAAAGGCCGTCTTGACATCCATTTGTCAAATCTCATAGTCGAGTACAACAGCTATGGACAAGAGAATTTGGATGGATTTAAGTATGGCTATAGGCGAAAAGGTTTCCTCGTAATCGATTTCTTCCTTTTGCATGTATCCCTTAGCTATCAGTCTAGCCTTAAAGGTTTCAACCTTTCCATCCATTCCTCTCTTTCTCTTGTAGATCCACTTACACCATATGGGTTTTACCCCTCTGGGAAGATTCACAAGCTCTCAGACCCGATTACTCTCCATAGGCTTCATCTCTATGCTCATGGCCTTTGTCTAGAGTTTTGAATCAACATCCTTCATAGCCTCTGCATAAGTGTAAAGATCCCTGTCATGTTCATTCGGTTTAGCCAAGTAGGTCTCACCATTGAACATATACCTTTTGGGTTGACGCCCGATCCTTCCACTACGCCAAAACCCCTTAGGTTGTTATTCGGGTTCGTTTGGTTTTTCTACATCGATTGGAGTGGTTTCTATCACAACCCCTGGAGTGATCGAATCACTCCTTAACTCCTCGAGCACTATTTTGCTGCGAGGCTTAAAGTCGTCCATGTAACTCTCCTCAAGAAAAGTTACATTAGTTGAAACCATGACTTTATTTTCTTTTGGGTTATAGAAATAACCCTTCTTTAGTCCCTTTTAGATATCCTACAAACACACAAACTTCTGAACATGCTTTCAACTAATTCATATCCCTGAACAGGACATAAGCCGAACATCCCCATATGCAAATATGGTTTAAGGATGTCATTTTACAAATCACAATTTTATTATTAAAAGAAACTAAATAGGAGTCTTTAAATAAACAAGCTACAGAAATTAAATTCCTCTTAAATATAGGAATATAAAAACAATATCATAAAATTAAATTCCTATAACTATCTAAATACAGATGGATGTATCCCACTGCTTTAACTAAGACCAAGGATCCATTGCCCATCCGAAGCGTGACGTCTTCATGTAACAGACTTCTCGTTTCTTTGAACCCCTGTAGAGAAATACAAACATGATTAGTTGCTTCAGAATCTATGACCTAAATGTTACTGGATTCCTCAACCAAACAAGTTTCTAAATACAAAAGGTCACACCTACCTCCTCAGGAAAGAAAGTCCTTGCAATTTTTCTTTATGTGCCTAACCTTCCTATAGAAGAAGCACTTGAGCTTCTTCGAGTTCTTCTTCTTTTTCTTCTTATTCTTGCCATTTGCAGGAATAAAAGGCTTCTCGTTCTTGGCCCATTGTTTCTTTCCATTCCAAGGTTAGGATTGAAACCAAAACCAACTGTCAAATTGGCCTCACCACCCGCAAGAGATCCTTGATCAACAGTTTAAACTCCTATAGCTGCTTCCTCAACTCTATTAAGGTCATATCCTATCTATTGCTTAAATTAAATGTAACTCTAAAGGGGATAAACTCCTTAGAAAGAATCTCAAAAACCATATTCATTTGAGTTTTAGCCTCAATGTTAGCTCTATTGGTTTAAGCCTTAGTGAGGTAACCCATGACCAACATTGTATGCCCCTTCATAGGTTAGAATGTGTATTTAGCTATTGATAATTATGAAACCTAATATCCCAGATATACATTTTATAGTTATCAGCTCTAACGTTACTCCACTAAAAGTTTAGAGCTGTAGTCTCAAACTATATAGAATTACGAAGCCCATATAGCTAAGTTTTCATGACATATCATAATGTATCATATCCCCATAGGATTATCTATAATCTGCCTATGGATAAATTCTGTCTTACCTTTCTGATTATTTTTATCTTTCATTCTATTATCTCACCATCATAAAACTTACCATTCAAAGACAATATTTCATTCGGTTACACCTATGTATCCAAAAGGTTGAGCGCCCCAGCTTTCCTATTACAGGATAACACATATAAAAGGATATCAATTACTTTTAAATTGGAGCTGTAGATTCCATATCTATAAATAATAGGTCTACGCTCTCAAGAGTCATGCCTCTAACATACTGGCATGCGTACCATTATTACAATGTGGATGTCACCCCTTTGTACGTCAAAAGACATAAGTTAAGACAACAGGCTCACTATTCATCTCAAGATTAAGATACAATACATATAATTGTCTAAAGTGGATCAATTTGTTGAGACAAAATTATTAATCCAAATCAATTCACTTTGTGTCCTGATCCAACACATCGTCACCTATGACAATGTGCCAATGTTTCTATTCATGAAGTCCACCTGCGATGGCCAAGACAAACCATCTCCCATTAGGGATATAGAAAACATAACAATCTTTGCATAAATAAAGCACCCAACTTTATTCCCTTGATTGCGAAACTTACGGTTTAGACCGTCACTTTAAGAATTGTGTCTTCCGTATAATCTATCCATCATATGCCCGATTATTAAGGGTTTAGATTGATAGTCTCAGACTATTGTTTGTTTATCATACATTCAATAAATATGAACGTAAAAAGGATAAGATTTGGTATATAAATAACAAATAAATTCTTTATTGATAAAAATGCCTCCAAAAACATATTACATTTTTACTTCTTAGAGCATACATGTCTAACATGGAGACCAATGGGGTCCACATGGAATAAATCAAGAAAGAATCATCTCTAGATCCTGTAAATACCAAATTAGCCAAATCTACAAATAAAGGCTAGAATCGTATCAATCTTGGAGACCTCAAGCCAAATAAGAAAACAAGCAATTGGGAAAGTCTACTGGAAACAAATATGGAAGTTACTCTTTCTCTAGTCAACTCAAAATTAGTTCTATAATCAGGCAATTTGGAGGCCTCATTTGTCCCTTAAAAATATGGGACTAATCCCATGAATTGCACAGATTGTACTCTTGATATTTACTCCTTCTCTTCACCATCTCTCTCTAAATCCCTTTCTCTCTCTAAAACCTATAGACCCTACAATGAATGTAGGTTCTATTTTAGAAGTGAACCACTATCAGTACACGTGTCTTTTTATTTTTACCACATTTTATGTTTTGTTCAAGTTGTAGTTTGGCTTGACGCTAATCTGCTAATTCTCAACTGATCAACTTCCAAGAGCAGTCATTGGTCGTCTAAATAAATCTAACTGTAGAATGCACCCTCTACATCTCATTCTTTCTCTCTCTGCTCTCCCACTTCACCATCAATTCACACAAAAATTAGAAGAAGAACTTCCTTGAAAACCTAAACTACAAATGCTTGAAGGCTTCCAAGGGTAGACCACACCAAAATCCTGCTTCTTGAAAGTAAGAATTAGAGGTAAGGCTTTATAAATACCATGTGATTTTTTGTGGTTTTTTGACTCCAAAATTCCCCACATGATTCTTGCATTATTTTGAGTAAAAAATCTAAGTTTTACGGTTAGGTTTATGCATGCAAGTTACTTTGAGATTATGTGGGTATGAAATGTAAATTTGTAGATTGATGATGTTTGGCTTAACGAGTAATGATTATGAATATGCTTTAATGCGCAAGACAAAATTTTTATTTACTAATGTTTTAAGTTTGAAATGATTTAGATTACTATGTCTTGGATTAAACTTGTTTGAGATTGTTTCTAGTGGATTGAATATGTGAGAATTGAAAAGACAAATTTGATTTCAAAAATTATGTAAATTGAGATTAAAGTGTTTCAATATGATTTTCTATTAGTTTGAAATATTTGTCATTCTAAGAATTAAAAAGCAGGTGTAACTAAGGTCTTGGAGCTCAAAGAGCTTGAAGTAAGGAATTGGAAATTCTCAAGTCCTGAAGAACTGGCAGTGTGGATTGCCTTAGTGGCAGGCTGGTGGCCCTGCACCAACTAGATGGTGGGTAGAAATCAAGGGCTGTTCATGCCTCAAGTTAGGTGAGTCAAATCCCTAGGACCAATTGGCCACAAAATCTTATTTTTTTTTTATTTTCATTTTTTAATCCTTTCTTAAACCCTTTAGTTCCAAAATTAATTTTAAACAAGTTTTAGACTAGAATGTAATTTTATTTCATTTTTGAAAGCCTAGTTGCATCATGCCTTAAAATTGTAGAAAAATTATCAATTAAATGTTTAGGAGGCGCACTAGTATAATGAATTGGCATGTTGTTAACTTGTAAGTATATTTATGTGTTGAGCTTAGTCTAAATTCTAAATACACCTTAAAGGTTAAGGATGTGTGGAGCTCATGTTACCTTATTAGAGTACTAGTTCTGAGGCTAAGAGATTATCCATATATTTAATTGCTGAGAGGTTGGATTTTTACTCCTTTCCTTGGTAACTTTATTTTAGATTTGATATTTACCTGTTTTGGCCCTTGAAATCAATTGTTTGATAGCAAAATATGCTTATAACAAGCCGATTTAAGAAAAATGTGGGTTTTTCTTGAAAATATGATTTTTATGGAAATGTATAAAATTTTAAATATCATTATTTTATTATTTTAGGAAAATGAATTTCAAATGAGATTTAGACTCAAAATAAGATATTCAAAGCATAAAACATTTTTAAATGTCATCGAGGATGTATATGGCTCTAGGTAGTTGGTTTTACATAAGCTCAGAGATTGCTTACATAGAGTATAATCTTAGAGATAGAACACTATACCTCAATCGAGGAACCCTGCAATGTGGGTGATTAGCTAAAACATTGTAAACATGTTTGTTATAAGATATATAAATGGTTTATGAACTGATTAGTTTTGGCTGAATTGTTTGAATATTTCATTTTTATTTATTTGATTTCATGCCAAGCTCTATTTTTATTTAAATTTTAAAGTTGTTAAATTATATCCTACTGGGCCTTTCATTCATTTTTTTTGGTTTTAAATTATCCCCCTTCTAGGCAGTGCTAAGGAGGTACCGAGTAAACTATGTAAGTTTCAGTTTCAAGGTAGACTTGGACCTCAAGTGGCGGTATAATTTAACTTCAATCTATTTTCCACTTTTATCAGTCAAGGCATGTAATACTTGAACTTTTGTTATTTCCTTTATGTTGGACTTTCAGTATCATAGATTGTGGTTAATGTTAGTTGTATTATGATTGTTTAATTTCCTATTATATGCCTAGAACTTGAGATTTGGTATTAGTTTTTGAACTAATGCCAAAGGCCTTTTTTTTAGAAATCATATGTTTTGATGTTTTTCCTTGAAACTACATCTTTTTTTAAAGATTAGTTCACTTGGTGAAGGCTTTAGGAATTTAAAGGACAAAATGGGAAAATTTAGGATGATATGTTCTGAGGGCAAAATCATTATTTTAGTTAAATAAACTTAACTTGAGATATTTATTTTACATATATTCACATAGACTTGGGTTTGAAAAATAATTAAATTATTAATTTGCCTTTTATTTTGTCTTTGGATTCTTAAAGCCTTTATTTTAATTTAAATTTTTCTCCTAAATTCATATTATTTTCTTAAATTAAGCCTCTGCGTCATACTTGAGGTTAGGAGTCATGATACTAGGTGGCTTACAGTGGTACAATGAAATAACTTGCCACGGCATAGGTTCAAAAGCATATCCAACTGGCTGAATGTTCTTTTCTCCCTCTCTCTCTCTCTCTCTCTCTCTTTAGGTTTTGTAGAGGGAAGAATGAAATGCATGAAACCCTAAATCCCAAATTATTTTCTTCGAGAGAGAGGGATTGTAGGGTGGTAGGGGTTGTCACATTGGGTGAAAGAGCTGTCATGTAGGATAGAGAGGTTGCTAGGTAATGGGTTTCATTGGAGAGGAAGTGTAATGCCCCTTTATGGGTGCCACAGGAAGCGTTGACTTTATCGTTAAACTTAATAATTACAAATAAAAAGTTTGAAATAATCAACAACACTTATAAAAATATCACAAGAAATACATCTATATATTTTTATTCTTTAAAAACTACTTATCAGATGTAACTTTTCCTCCTTGGTTAGTTTGACGGAATACCTAAGACATTTGGCTGACAACCACCTGCAAAAAACTTAGTTTAAAAAAAACAAATATTTAACAATTACAGATTCACACATATAATGCAAGCACTCTTTATTTCTATAGCACAAATAACCAAGACTAATTACAAAGAAATGAACTATATAGCTTTTTTTTAATTACTAAACTAAGAAACTAAAAATCTAAAATACAAATTTCATTCAATAAAACATAAGCTCAAAAGAACATATCACATATAGAACTGAGTCTCAAAAAAAAAAAAAAAAAGTGAAACATAATATATTAAATTTTGTTTGAGTTTAAATTCCTTTTATGACATGACTCCCTTTCTAATCTAACACTCATTACATACACGCTCATCCATATCTTCCATACAACTCAACCTGCATCTTATCTTTATCTACAATATGATATAAACTAAGTAAGCATAAGCTTAGAAAGTACACATTCCTATCTCACAATGGAAAACAATTTATAAAATCATTACATAACATCGTAATCATAATCATAGCAGTGTATGGGGCATAGGTTTATATAGAACATATCTTTTCATTTAAACTTCCATATTAAAACATTATTCATTCTATCTTTAGGTGCCAAACATGGCACCATAAACATAAACATGTTGTACGAAAGGAGTGAAGTAGCTAATCTCAAACCAAACCAACAAGTCCGCCTCGTGGGACAGTTTACCTAGCGGGACAAACATAAACATGGGGTGTGCAATACTTAATTAAGTGATATACATATATAGATATACTTTTAACATACCTCATCATTTAAATATCCGTTAAACCTACTTGTTGCAACAAGAGTTTTTATGAGAAGATAATGTGTAAAAACAAACATAAAATATCATAAAACATATTCTCAAAACATATTTGTAAACTTTTATTATGTTACAGGTGAGAATATACTTATTTGACTTACTTGCTTATTAAACCTTAAATCGAGTGACATTGCCGCGGTTCTCGGTATGCTCACTTTTTTGGAGTATTCACATCAATCATTCATAGAGTACATGAAATTAATATTCATCTTCATAATATCATTTATTACTATATTACATTATCATATATCATTCTTAACAAAACAAAACATCTTTGAGTCACAAATATACACTTAAAATCAAGAAACATAAAGACAGAATATATGATCCTTAATCACTTAGAGAAATTAATCTCAATTTATAAGCATAAATAAAGTGTAAGAATTATTCCATAACATTGTTAACATATGAAAACTTCACTCAAATTTTTTTCGCTTGAAAATATTAATCTAAAATACCTTTTTCTAATTTTCAGAATGTTCAAGTAAAACTACCAGTCATAAAAACTAACTGACCTTTAAGGATTTATAACTCTATATCTTTAAATTCACATTCGATTTGAGTATAAAAATTAGCAGGAATAAAGTTTACACATAAATATAGCTCTCAAATTTTCCTTTAGCCATAAAAATTTCATTTGTTAATTTAAATAAATCACATAATCAATACTACAAAACCTACTTGTAAAGCTTGAGTAGTGAACAATCCTGATTAAAAATTATGAATTAAATTATTTATACATAAAATAATTTATAGAAATTAATGCACATAATAGACATATAAAATCATTACATATCCAAAAATTTAGGTCCAAATAATTTTGGAATAATTCAAAATGCACGTTTGAATTCAAAGTAAATATTAACACTAGACATGCTAAACAACAAACATGTTTCATTCAAACATTTTTATAAAGTCAAATGTGCATGATATACTTCTAAAATTTTTATATCATATGCACATACATAAATGTTAAAAAAAATCATATAAAACACACTTAAAAGTATGATTTATCGTCTCATGAATGACATAGAGCATATCAGATAGACATTTATAACTACTGAGTACTTGACAATCAATAAATTTTATCTTAAAACATAATAAAGATATGAAGTTAAAAATTTATAGAAATTTAGTAATGCATCAATAATGATTATAATAATTATAGAATCAAAATACACTTTTTGGTGTTTTTGGCCCATAAAATGAACTCTAAAAACCATAAATACAAATCTGTCAACAAATAATATTTCATGAGTGGTGTTTGATTGAAAGTCCCTAACCTTAAAAATATTTTGAACAAAAATTTGTAAAAAATACCAGAAAATTTTGAAACTTGGAGGATTCATGTGTTAGACATGATTCCCTAAGGAGTAAACTATTGTAATATGATTTTGGAGATGTTTGGATCACTAAAGAGCTTATTTATTGTTCATATACCGAATGCTATCCTCTTTATGTTCATATTTAATGAATATATGATAAATAAATAAAAGTCTAAGACTGCCGGTTTAAACCTTTAAGAATCGTGCATATGATGGGTAGATTATACAAAAAACATGAATCTTAAAGTTGTTGGTCTAAATCATGAGATCGGCAATCAAGAAAATAAAGTTGGGCACTTTATTTATGCGAAGATAGTTATGTTGTCTGCATCCCTAATGAGAGATGGCTTGTCTTACTCATCGGAGTGGGACTTCGTGAGTAGAAGTATTGGTGCATTGTCACAAGTGATCAGGACATAAAGTTGAATTAATTTGGTTAATAATTCTATTTGTGCAAATCAATTCACTTTAGGCATTCATATGTGTTGTCTCTCAATCTTGAAATGACTAATGGGCCTATATTCTTGACTTATGTCATTTGATGTACCAAAGGGTGATATCTTGACTTTTTGTTGGAATGTATACTGGTACAATGGAGATATGACTCTTGACTGGGTAGACTTGTTATTTATAGATATAGAATCCATAGCTCTTTTTATAGAGTTAATGAGATTCTCTTATGTGTATTATCTTGAAATTAGAAGACTGAAGTACTCAACTATTTGGATACATAAGTATAACCGAATGGTATACTATCTATGGATAGTAAGTATTCCAATGGTATGATAATAGAATATAAGATTAAAATAATTAGATGACAAAACATAATTTATCAATATGTCGATTATGAATATCCTATGGCGATGTGACACATTATGATATGTCATGGATGGTTAAATTACTTGAAGCTTTATAATTTTATATAGTTCGAGAGTGCAGCTCTAAGCTTTTCATAGAGCAGTGTTAGAGTTGATAATTATAAAATATGTATCTGGGATATTGTATTTTATAATTATAAGAGTTTGAACTGTATATGTCCATCGAGTCCCCTTGCTAGCTTATAATAAATCTTATAATGATACGACATGTTTTTCTTACATATTGGTGACTTATGTTTAATTATTAAATTGGCTAAAATTCGATAAAGATCAAATTTAATAATTCATGTTAGTTTATTGGTTGAATTAATTTTGTAAATTGATTCAAGATAAACATGTTGAATTATTTTGGTAGTATTTTATTTTCTATGAGATTATCCAGACATGATTGTTTTGATCAGATATCTTTTCTATTGGGTTATTTGAATTAAAACTAAGGCTCTCTCTAAGAATCTCAAGTGGAAAATATGATATTCTTAGGCATCAAATTATCGCAAGTTTGGTAAGCCGATGCATTAGTTCGGCCTACTAATGGAGTAAGTCTGGTAGGCTGATCTCTTAGTTTGGCTTGCTAATCTTGTGATAATCTGTATACGCATTTTAGACGTGTTTTTCATTAGAAGTTGATCTAGATTCAAATTTTGAGGCTTTATCTGATAGGGATTAATCCTAGATTTAACCACTATAAATAAAGGTGAGTTTGCTCAGTTATTCAGATTAGTTAAGAAGAATAGAGTGAGTCTTCTAGTCTAAAAAACTCTAAAACTCTCGAAGAACTATTGTTCACAATCAAGAACCTTAGCTCTAAGTCTTCTCAAGTGATTGCAAGGAGAGTCACTGGAGGAAGAGTTATACGATGTATAACCACCCGTACTCCGATCGTAGATATAGAATAGAAAAGAAGACTAGTTGGTTGAGGTTTTTTTGAGAAGTTCTTCTCTTCACTGATTGCTGGTGCTCTTCAATGTACAAAAGATTAGTAAGATCTGTCATTAATTTATGTATATAGTATGTCTAACTTGTGTTTTGAAAAATACTCTGATTCAAAAATTTTTAAAATTTTACCACGTACTCATTTTCTAACATCTTGAAACTTCAAAAATGAGTGCACAAAGAATGAATTAGAGGGAGAGAGAGAAGATGTGGTTTTACATTGTCTAAAGCTTAGATTGAATGGACAAGATTTGAGGTATGGGAAATGATTGAACAATACTGATTCAACATCTTTTCAAGTTCCCGCCCAAATCGAGGCCTTGTCTTATCAAGTACAGGTGATGTTAGTGCCATTGGGATATTTTCAGAATGCACCAATTAGATTGTGCCACATGTCTAAGCAACTAACACTCACATCTTCCTAGGGAGATGTCATGATGGCTAGGTAAAGGAAAGGTTTTGTGCAAAGAAAGCAAGAATCGATTGAACCAAGAGTTGGTTGTTCATTCATTAGGATTTATTGCACTCTTGTAGTTGATCTTATCTTTTAAGGAGTGAACACTTAGAGAAATATCTCAGAAACACATGCATGTATTTTGTTTCAATAAAGTAAAACTAAGAAACCAAAATTTATAAACACAATTTTACACTAAAAAAATAATTCAAAAGAACATATCACAAATAGAACTGAGTCTCAAACAAATAAAAATATGAAACGTAATATATTAAATTTTATCTAAATTTAAATTCCATCCATGACATGACTCCGTTTCCAATCCAACACTCCTTGTACACATGCCCGTCCTTGTCCTTTATCCTAGTAAGCCTACATCGTATCTTTATCTTCGACATGATATAATCTAAGTAAGAATAAGCTTAGGAAGTATGCATTCCTATCTTACATCATAAAACATTTCATAAAAGTCATTACATATAATCGTAACCATAATCATAGTAGTGCACAAGGTACAGGTTTATATAAAACATATCTTTTCATTTAAACTTCCATATTAAAACATTATTCATTTTATCTTTAGGGACCCAAGCATTGCACCATTAACATCATAGGTGAACCATCATGAGAGGAGTGGGGTAGCTACTCCCAAACCAAACATGAAAAGTCCAAACCTTCTAGACATCATAAACATAAACATAGGGTGTGCACTATTAATTAAGTGATTCATATATATATATATATAAGCTTTCTTTAACATGTCTCATCATTGAAACATTTGTTAAACTTTCTTGTTGCAACAAGAGTTTTCATAAGAAGACAATATATAAAAACAAACTTAAAAATTATCATAAAACATATTTTTAAAACTTTTTCATAAACTTTTATCATGTTGCAAATGAGAATGTACTTACTTAACTTATTTGCTTACTAAACCTTAAATCAAGTGACGTTGCTACAGTTTTCGATGTGCTTGCTTTTTAGAGTGTTCATGTCAATCATTCATATAGTATAATAAAATTAATATTCATGTTCGTGCTATCGTTTAATATCATATTACATCATGGTATATCATTCTTAGCAAAACAAAGCATTTTGAGTCACAAACATGCACTTAAAGTCAAAAAATATAAAGCCAAAAAATTTGACCTTTAATCACTTAGAGAAATTAATCTCAACTTATAAGCATGAATAAAGTGTAAGAATTATTCCATAACATTTCTAACATGCATAGACAACGCTCAAATTTTCTTCTTTTGAAAATATTAATCCAAAATACCTTTTTTCAATTTTCAAAACATTCAAGTAAATCTACCAATCATAAAAGCTAATTGACCTTTAAGTATTCAGAACCCTATATCTTTCAATTTGCATCCAATTAGAGTGTGAAAATTTACAAGAATAGAGTTAACATATATATATATATATATATATGTATAGATATATAATGTTCAGATTTTTTGTAGCCATAAAAATTTTATTTGATAATTAAAATAAGTCATATAATGAATATTTTAAAGTCTGCCATCAAAGTTTAGGCAGTGAGCAGTCCTAGCTAAAAATTATGTATTAAATTGTTTATGCAATAAAAGTATTTATAAAAATTAATATACATAATAGACATATAAAATCATAACATATCCAAAATTCAACTCAAATAAATTTAGAGTAATTCAAAACATACTTTCAAATTCAAAGTTAATATTAACACTAGACATGCTAAGCAGTGAACATGTTTTATTCCAACATTTTTAGAAAATCAAATATCTATGGTATGCTTTTGAAAATTTTATGTTACATGTTTAATATATAAATATAAGATAGAAAAATAATAAATCATGCAAAACACATTTAACAGTATGATTTATCATTTCGTGAATTATAGAGAGCATATCAGCCACTTAGTATTTGCCAACCAACGAATTTTATCTTAATAAGGATGTGAAGCTAAAATTCTACAGGCATTTAGTTAACATATCAACAATGATTCATATTTTTTATAGAATTAAAATATGCTTTTTGCCTCATAACATAGATTCTACAAAACACAAATACAAATCTACCAGCAAATAAAATTTCGTGACCAGTGTTTAATTGAAAGCTGACAACCCTAAAAATATTTTGAGCGAAATAAAAAAATCCTAGGCATTCGTAACATATATATAAACACATCATATATAAAAATTGCAACAAAATAAAACCATTTATTTCAAAACATTACCAACAACCTTACCAACAAACCAAGAACCCTAAAATTCTCTTATTATACTCTAACAACAAAACCTTATTTTCATGAAATTTTTGTTGGAAAACAAGTATGTAGTGGACTTTTAAAAATTTTAAATTAGAGTATTTTCTAAAACACAAGTTTTGACATGCTATATATATAAATCAATCAGATTTTACTAACCTTTGTATGCTAAAGAGCTCTTGCAATCAGTGTGAGAAGAACGTTCTAGAAGGGCCTCAACCAACTGGCCTTCTTTGCTATTCTCTATCCACAATTGGAGTGTGTATGGGCACACATCGTACAAATCTTCCACTAGTGACTCTCTTTCCAACCAATTGAGAAGACTTAGAGCCAAGGTTCGTTAATGTGAAGAATAGCCCTCAGGGAGTTTTAGAGTTTCCCATAGTAGAGTACTTACTCTTAACTTCTCAACTAATCTAAATAACTGAAAAAACTCACTCTATATTTATGGAGGTCAATCTCAGGGTTAGTTATTATTAGATAAGGCCTTAAAAATTTGAATCTAAATCAACTTTTGATAAAATCAGATAAAAAATATGTAATCAGATAATCGCTGGATTGGCGTCAAACTTACTCCATCGACAGGCCAAACTAGTAGATCAGCCTATCGAAGTTATGATAATCTGATCCTTAGGAATCTTTAATTTTCCACTTGAGATTCTAAGATAAAGCTTCAGTTTTAATCCAAATAGCCCAATAGAGAAGTTATTTGATCAAAACAACCATATCTAGATAATTTCAAAGAAACTAAAATATTCCCAATAATTCAACAAGTTTATCTTGAATTAATTTACAAAATTAATTGAATCGATAAAAAACATAAATTATCTAAACCTATCAAATTTTAGCCAATCTAATAATTTAACATAAGTCACCAATTTTATGGAAAAGCATGCCGTATTTTTACCGGATTTATTATAAGCCAGCAAAGGAGATCTGATGGACCTATATAATTCAAGCTCTGATAATTATAAAATACAATATGCTAAATACATATTTTATAATTATCAACTCAACGCTATTCCACTAAAAGCTTAGAGTTGCATTCTCAAACCATATAAAATTACAAAGCTCTAAATTAGCTAAGTGTCTATGACATATCATGATGTGTCATATCCCCATAGGATATTCATAATTGGCTTACGGATAAATTTCATCTTACCTTCCTGATATCTCACCATTGGAAAACTTCCCATCCAAAGACAGTACACCATTCGGTTACACCTATGCATTCAAATGGTTGAGTGCTCCAGTCTTCCAATTATAGGATAACACATATAAGAGAATATCATTGACTCCACTAATAGAGATATGGATTCCATATCCATAAATAACAGGTTTATGCTATAAAGAGTCATGTCTATACTGGTATATGTACCATCGTAAATTCAAGATGTCACATTTTGGTATAGCAAAAGACACAAGTCAAGTTAATAGGCCCATTAGTCATTTCAGGATTAAGATACAATGCATATGATTGTCTAAAGAGAATTGATTTACACAGATGGAATTATTAATCTAAATCAATTCCACTTTATATCCCAATCTAATGCATCAACACCTATAACAATGTACCAATGTTTCTACTCATGGAGTCCAACTCTAATGGCCAAGACAAGCTATTTCTTGTTAGGAATATAGACAATGTATAGCATGAACAAAAAGTCTAACTTTATTTCCTTGATGGTGGATCTTATGATTTAGACTGTCACCTTTAGAATCGTGTTTTTTGCATAATCTGTCTATCATATGCCTAATTTTTAAAGGTTCAGACCAATAATCTCATACTTTTGTTTGTTTATCATACATTAAAGAAATATGAATGTTTTATTGATAAAATGTCTCCAAAAACATATTACAACATTTTACTCCTTAGGGCATACATGTCTAACAATCTCCCACTTGCACTAAGTGAGTAAATGTGACATATCATGCATCTCTATAGCTTCTACATGCCTCTCGAAACCCTCGTAGTTAGTGTCTTCATGAATGGATCAGTTAAATTGTCCTCAGATGCGATTTTGCATGTAGCAAGATGCTGCCCTCAACGAAGTCCTTTACTACATAATACTTCTAATGAATATGCTTACTCTTTTTGTGAAATCTTAGTTTCTTAGCATTAGTTATCACTGTAGTGTTATCACAATACAATGATACCATCTTATCCATGCCAAAAACTACCTCAAGATCCCTAAGAAACTTACAGAGCCACAAGCATCACTAGCTACCAGATACTTGGCTTCCATTATTGAATCTAAAGTCAAATCTTACTTGACACTTCTTCAAACAATGGCACCACCACCTAGAGTAAACACAAAACCAAAAGTCGATCTCTTCGAATACAGTTAGGATTAAAAATCTGAATCAGTATATCCTAGAGGTGTTAAATCCTCAACTAAATACATAAGCATATACCCTCAAGTCCTTTGTAGGTACTTGAAAATATGCTTGACCGTAACCCAGTGGTTTAGTCCTAGATCCGACTAAAACCAACTTACTATCCCAACAGCATAACAAATATCCAACCATGTGCATAGCATGGTATACATAAGACTACCCATTGCCAAAGCATAAAGCACCTTCTTCATGTATTCTCTTTCGTCATTAGACTTTGGTGAGTCTTTCTTAGAAAGAGTAATTCCAGACCTAGATAGTTGCCCACCTCTCTTAGAATCCTACATTGCAAACCTCTTAAGAATTTTATCTATGTAGGTCACTTGGGACAAGGCTATCATTTTGTTCTTCTTTTCCCGAAGGATCTAGATACCAAGAACATAATTAGCCTCACCTAAGTCTTTCATGTCAAACTACTCGGTCAACCATAATTTGATCGATGATAATGCCCCAACGTCATTACCAATCAATAGAATGTCATCTACATAGAGCAGTAAAAAAACCACCTTCTCATCCTTAATGTGTTTGTAAACAAATGGTTCATCCACAATTTGTTCTATACCATAAGTCTTGATCACTTGATCAAATCTTATGTTTTAAGAATGGGATGCCTATTTAAGTCCAAAAATTGACTTTAGCTACTTATAAACCTTACCCTCCTGACCCTCAGCCTTGAACTCGTCTGGTTGTATCATATATATGGACTTATCAAGATAGCCATTCATAAAGGTCGTCTTACATCCATTTGTAAAATCTCGTAGTTGAGAGCGGCAACTATAGACAAGAGAATGAGGATGGACTTAAGCATGGCTAAAGACAAAAAGGTTTCCTCATAATCGATTCCTTCCTTTTGTGTGCATCCCTTTGCTACTAGTCTAGCCTTATAGGTTTTGACTTTTCCATTTGGTTCTCTCTTTCTCTTACAGATCCACTTACACCCTATGATAAGTTTCTAGACCTGATTAGTCTCCATAGACTTTATCTCAATATTCATGACTTCTGTCCAGAGTTTTGAATTAACATCCTTCATAGCTTCTTTATAAGTGTAAGGATCCGTGTCATGTTCATCTGATTTAGCCAAAAAGGCCTCACCATTGAACATATACCTTTCGGGATGACACCCGATCTTCCCACTCTGCCAAAGCCCCTTAGGTAGTTGTTCAGTTGGTTTTTCTACATTGATTGGACTAGTTTCTACTGGAACCCCTGAAGTGACTAAATCACTCACCAACTCCTCAAGTACTACTTTACTTCAAGGCTTAAAGTCGTTTATGTAGCTTTCCTAAAGGAATGTTGCATTGTAGAAACCATGACTTTATTTTCCTTTAGGTTATAGAAATAACCCTCTTTAGTCCCTTTTGGATATCTTACAAACACACAATCTTTTAAACATGCTTCAAATTTATTTGCTTCCTTGTACAGGACATGAGACAGACATATCCATATGCGAATATGGTTTAAGGATGTCTTCTTCCTTGTCCACAACTTGTGAGGAGTTTTAGGAACTGATTTTAAGACACATTGTTCAAAAGATAACACATGGTTTGTAGTGCATATCTCTAAAAGGATAAAGGCAATGATGAATAACTCATCATGGACCTAACCATGTTTAACAATGTCCTATTTCTTCTCTCAGCTACACCATTCTACCGTGGAATGCTTGGCATAGTCAAATGGGATAAAATCCCATTATCTAATAAGTGTTCTAAGAACTTGTCTGAAAAGTATTTACCACCTCAATTAGATTAAAGTGCCTTTATGGGTTTATCTAATTGCTTTTCTACTTAAGCCCAAAACTTTTTGAACTTGTCAAAAGTTTCGCATTTATGATATATTAGGTAGATATATCCAAATTTTGAGTAATCATCAATAAAAGTGACGAAGTACTCATACCTTCGTCATGCCTGGATGTTTATGGGACCACAAACATCACTATGCACAAGTTCTATAACCCCTTTGGCCTAATTGCCTTTAGACCCAAATAGTCTTTTGGTCAGTTTATGAATCAACACTTTATTATGAAATGAAGCTGAATAAGAATCTTTAAATAAAAATGCTATAGATATTAAATTCCTTTTAAGTTTAGAAACATAAAAACAATCTCGCTAAACTAAAATCCTATAATTATCAAAATAAAAATAGACATCTCGCACTGCTTTAGCCAACACCAAGGATCCATCGTCTATCCAAAGTGTAAAGTCCTCATGCATTAGACTTCTCGTTTCTTTGAACCCCTACAGAGAAACATAAACATGATTAGTTGCTCTGGAATCTATGATCCAAGTGTCACTTGATTCCTCAACTAAACAAGTTTCAATAACTAGAAGATCACACCTACCCCTCAAGAAAAGAAGTCCTTACAATTCTTTTTGATGTGCTCAACCTTCCCACAATAAAAGCACTTAAGCTTTTTTTGGTTCTTCTTTTTTTTTTCTTCTTATTCTTGCCATTTGCTGGAATAGAAGATTTCTTGTTCTTAGTCTTCTATTTATTTTCATTCCTAGGGTTAGTATTGGAACCAGATGCAGCGACTAAGTTGGCCTTGTCACCCACAGGAGTTTCCTTGATCAGAGTTATGAACTCCTATAACTGCTTCATTAGCTTTGTTAAGGTCACATCCTGTCTATTGCTCAAATTGTATGAAGCTCTAAACGAGACGAACTCCTTTGATAGAGTCTCAAAAGCTATAGTCATCTGTGACTTGGCATCAAAATTAGCTCCATGGGTTTGAACCTTAGCGAGGTAACCTATGACTAACATCATATGCTCCTCCATAAGAGTCCCCAGTTTTTGTTTACAATTCAAAAATTTCCAAAGTGCCCTTTGCCATTTTGTTCTGGCGTGGCCTCCAAACAAGTCTTTAAGAATATCCATGATCTGCTTCGCAGTCTCATAGTCTTCATGTTGAGCCTACAACATGTTATTCATGCTAGCCATAACATAACAACGGGCCTAATCGTTGGCATCTTTCTAGCAATCATATGCTTGGATTTGCTCATTAATTGATTCCTCAATAGGTTCAGGAGGACACAGTGTTGTCAGCATAAATTTCAGTTTCTCAAAAGATAGGATGATGTTCAAGTTCCTTTTCCATTCATTGTAATTCTCACCAGTTAATTGGTTTTTATTGAGTATTGAAGATAATGCATTTTTAGACATTTTAATCTACAATAAAGATCATAAACCAAATATAAGCAAATATTCCATAATAGTTTAGTAAGATAACACAGTCAAGTAAACAAGCAATTGTGTTTATATGTCAAATCCTTGAAAAAATCACAACCTTACAAAGACAATTCCTAACTCAGAATTCATCAAGCCACCTAGGGGAGACTTGCCAAATTCAATTAGGAACAAAGATCCCCTCTGATTAATATATGCCATCCAAGATCCGTTTGATCCAACTTTATTAATAATCGTTTTCTTTGATCATTAATTTTATTAATAAAGCTCCCAAAGGAAGTTAATAATAAATTAATTTGAGTGTATAACCATCATTTTAACTATTTTACCCATGATCTATAATCGCCACCCTGGGGTGTACAATAATAAATCCTACTAAAATAAATTATCCTTTTAGAGATCCAACGTAGTACATAATGAAATTCCTTCCTAAGGGGTTTGGACCATCATGTGCTATCTATGGACCAACGATAGAGACCGTAGGTCTCTCTTCAAAAACCTTCTCCCAATCAATGTTTTGAAACAAAGGTTTTATTTTAAAGCAAGCATGAACAATTTTTAATGAGTAGTACTCCCTATTCTATATGACATGTTATCAACATACATGACAAATTATATTATAATGCAGATAAGCAAAGCCACAAGAAAAATAATAATAAACAATCGTAATATTATGGCTCTATTCTAGAGAAAATAATTTAAAGATTACATGAGATCAATCGAAATCTATTATCAATTCTTCATCCTTGTATCTTTAAGTTGTATTCATCTTCATGTGGAAGCTATCTTCAAGTCTTCAATCCCACATAGATAAAGTACTTCATTTTTCTAGTCATCATAAAAATTCATGTTTTGTAGAATTGTCTCAAAAATAAAAATCAAAATTGCACCAAAAAACACACCTTTTCTAAAAGCCCACAGCTCTCTACTGACCTGTCGATCGGTGTGATTAGCCTACCAGTCATAACCCATCAGCCTGCCAAACTTGACTGTTTAGCCTTGTTAGACATGTATGCCCTAAGGAATAAAAATATAATATATTTTTGGAGACATTTTAATCAATCAAGAGTTTATTTATTATTCATATACTAAAATTTTTTCCTCTTTATATTCATATTTGTTGTATGTATGATAAGCAAATAAAAGTCTGAGATTGTTGGTCTAAACCTTAAGAATCAAGCATATGATGGACAGGTTATGCGGAAGACATAATTCTAAAGGTGGCGGTCTAAATCATAAAATCCACAATCGAGGGAATAACATTAGGTACTTTATTAATTTAAAGATTGTTATGTTGTCTATATTCTTAATGGGAGATGGTTTGTCTCGGCCATGGGAGGTGGACTCCATGAATAGAAACATTGGCACATTGTCATAGGTGACAATGTGTTGGAACGGGGCATAAATTGAATTGATTTGGATTAATAATTCTGTTTTGGCAAATAAATTTGTTTTAGACAATCATATGTATTGTATCTGAATCCTAAGAAGAATAGTAGGCCCGTTGTCTTGACTTGTATCTTTTGATATACCAAAGGGTGACATCCATATTTTATGTTGGTACACATGTCGGTACGTAAGAGGCATGACTCTTGATAGTGTAGATCTGTTATTCATATATATGAAATCCATAGCTCCTTTTTAGGAGTAGATGATATCGTCTTACATGTGTTATCTTGTAATTGAAAAACTAAAGTGCTCAACCAAATAGATACATAGGTGTAACTAAAAGGGATAACATCTTTGGTTGGTAAATTTTTTGATGGTGAGATAATAGAATGTAAGATAAAAAATAATTAAGAAGGTAAGACAAAATTTATCCTTAAGCAGATTATAGATAATCTTATGAGGATACAATACATTATAATATGTCATTAAGACTTAGATATAAGGGCTTTGTAATTCTGCATAGTTTGAGAGTGCAGCTTTAAGCTTTTAGTGGAGTAGCGTTGGAGTTGATAATTATGAAATGTATGTTTGGGATATTGGGTTTTATATTTATCAAGAGCTTGAACCATATAGGTCCATCAAGTCTCCTTCGCTAGCTCATTAAAAAATCTTGTAACAATACGACATGCTTTTCCAAAAATTGGTGACTTGTGTCAAATTATCGGATTGGCTAAAAATTTGATAGGATTAAATAATTCATGTTTGTTTATCGGTTGAATTAATTTTGTGAAAATTAATTTAAGATAAACTTGTTGAATTATCAAGAATATTTATTTTCCTAGAGATTATCTAGATATGACTGTTTTAATCAGATAACTTCTTTAGTGGGTTATTTAAATTAAAATTGTGGCTCTATCCTAAGAATCTCAGGTGAGAAATAAAAGATTTGCTAGGACAATTTATCGTAAGTTTGGTAGGCCGATCTTTAAGTTTGGCTTGTCGATGGAGTAAGTTCGGTAGGCTGACCTGCTAGTGCGGCCTACTGACCGAATGATTTCTGATTACGTGTTTTTAAACACGATTTCTTATCTGATATTGATTCTAATTTGAATTTTTGAGGCCTTATTTGATAAGGACTAACCCCTGGGCCCAACCTCTATAAAAGGGGAGTAACAATCATTGTTATTTCGATCAGTTGAGAAATGTAGAGTGAGTACTTTGCCAGTGAGACTCTAAAACTCCCCGGAGAGCTGTTGTTCACAAATAACGAACTATAGCTTTGGGTATTTCTCCATTGGTTGGAAGAAGAGTCATCTGTGGAAGAGCTGTATGAGTGTATCCATACACACATCGCTCATGGATAGGGAATAGCAAAGAAGGCTAGTTGGTTAAGATTCTTCTACAATGTCTTTTCTCTTCATCGATTGTAGAAATTTTTCAACAAATAAGGTTAGCAAGATCTAGTTAATTTATGCATATAGTGTATCAAGCTTGTGTCTTAGAAAATACTCTGATATTAAAAATTTCTAAAATTCTACGGCGTACTATTTTTCTAACAATTAGTATCGGAGCCATGATTTTTACATAAATTTGCAAGTTTGTGATCATGCTATATGAATAAATTATGTGATCTAGATCTCTCTTATGCTTGAATTTAATTTTTTTAGAGAGTTGGCACTTTAGGTTTCTATATATTTTTATGTTGTTATGGATTACATGGTGAATGTTTATTAATTAATTATGGTTGATTAAATTATTATTTATTTATTTATTAATTTATGCCGATTATGGTTCCTTAGAGGTTAGAATATTTATCTAGGTTTTTCTTGTAATTAGATGGTTGACTATTATCTCTGCTTAAGAATTATTATTTAATTTTAAATTTGTAAGAATTTTATAATTAAATAATCATTCGTAGAAGGCAGATCTAGAAGATGGATAATAACATATCATAGGTATTTCCTAAGTCTCTAATTTTATGTTTTAAATTGTTGAAAATAAAATTAATAAATTGCATTAAAAACTGTATTTTTTGAAAAGTCAGACTTCTGCTCAATCAGCATGCTGAACCCTAAGGTTCGGTTAACTGATGGTCGCAGATCGGTAGACCAGACTTTAGATTTGACAGGCTGTCAACGGGGTAGAAATCTGATGGCTTTGGTGGCAGGTCAAACTTTCTACTTCGACAGGCCGATCTCTCATGACTGGCAGGCCAGACTGTGATATTTGGCAGGCTGAGAGGTCATGACTAGCAAACCGATCACACAGATTGGCATACCGACAGAGAGCTATAAATTTTTCAAAAAAGGTGCATTTTTAGTGTAGTTTTGATTTTATTTTTGAGACAATTCTAAGAAATATTAAATTTGGATATGACTGGAAAAATGGAGTATTTAATCTATATGAGATTGAAGACTTGAATATAGACATTACATAAAGAAGGATGCAACTTGAAGATTCAAGGATGAAGAATCGATAATATGTTTCAATTAATCTCTTATAGCCTTTAATTTCTATTCTCTAGGGTGGAACCATAATATTACAGTTATTTATTATTATTTTGCTTGTGGCTTTGCATGATTGCTTTGCTTGTCTACATTATAATATGATTTGCCATGTATATTGATAGCATGTTATATAGAATAAGGAGTGCCACTTAATTAAAAAGTAGTTCATGCATGTTTATAAAATAAAACCTTGATTTCAAAAGAATGAGTGGAAGAAGGTTTTCGAAGAGAGGACCTACGGCCTTTATCGTTGGTCCATAGGTAACACATAGTGGTTCCAACCCCTAGGAAAGGGACTTTATCATGTACCACATTGGATTTTTAAGAGGATAAGGTATTTTAGTATGATTTATTGTTGCATACCCCTAGGTAATGATTATAAATCATGGATAAAATAATAAAATTATGGTTATACATTCATGTTAATTTTATTATTAACCTCCCTTAGTAGCTCTGTTAATAAATTAATGGCTAAGGAAATGATTATTAACATATGCTAGCTCATACGGGTCCTAGATGGCATATATTAATCAGGAAGGGATCCGTATTCCTAATTGAATTTGGAAAGATTCCCGTAGTAGCTTGGTAAATTTTGAGTTGGACATTATCGTTGTAAGGTTGTGATATTTTTAAGGTTTTGACATATAAACACATTTGTATTCTGTACAGGATTATGTTATCTTACTAAATTATTATGATATGTTTGCTTATGTTTGGTACATGATTCTTTATTGTAGATTTAAAAATGTCTAAAAATGATTTATAATTGATACTTGACAAAAACAATTAACCAGAGAGAATCATAATGATTAGAAATGAAACTCAAACATCGTCCTTTTTTTTTAAGAAACTCAAATTTGTGCTAACAACTCTGCATCCTCTCGACCCTAGAGGAGATTCCACTAATGAGAAAATCCAAGCGTATGATCGCTAGAAAGATGCCATTGATCAGGCCCGTTGCTATGGCCAGTATAAATAACATGCTGTAGGCACAACATAAGGATTATAAGATTGCTAGGCAGATCTTGGATAATCTAGAAGACATGTTTGGAAGCCAGGCCATAACAAAGCGGCAAGGGACGCTTCAAAAACTCTTGAATTACAAGCAAAGGCCAGGGATGTCTGTAATGGAGCATATGATATTAGTCATGGGTTACCTTGCTAAGGCTCAAGCCCATGGAGCTGATATCGATGTCGAGTCATAGATGACTATAGTTTTTTAGACTCTATCAAAGGAGTTCATCCCATTTAGGTTTTTCAAACTTTGTCAAAGGAGTTCATCCCATTTAGAGTTTATTTGAGAAATAGACAAGATGTGACCTTAATGAAGTCGATAAAGTAGTTACAAGAGTTCAAAAATCTGATCAGGGAAACTCCTGCTAATGGAGAGGTTAACTTGGCATGTGCATCCGGTTTCAATCCTAATCCAAGGAATGGAAGGAAGCAAAAGGCTAAGAACGTAAAGGTTGGGCACATGAAGAAGAATTGCAAGGACTTTCTTTCCAAAGGAGGTTGGTGTAATCTTCTAGAAACTTGTTTAGTTGAAGAATTAGGTGACACATGGATCATAGATTCTGGAGCAACTAATCATATTTGTATTTCTCTAGAAGGATTTTGAGAAATAAAAAGTCTACTAAATGAAGACTTCACACTTCAGCTGGGTGATGGATCCTTGGCCTTAGCTAAAGCAGTGGGAGGCGTCCATCTATATTTTAATAATTATAGGAATTTAATTTTGTAAGATTATTTTTATGTTTCTAAATTTAAAAGGAATTTAATTTCTATATCTTGTTTATTTAAAGACTCCTATTTGGTTTCATTTAATAATAAAGTGACAATTCATAAAAATAAATCTTTTATTCATTTTGGATGGATGCAAAATAATCTATATTTTATCGAACCTAAGATGGACTTACTGCATAATGCTAAGATAAATGATAATAATTTTAAAAGACTTAAAAGTTTTGACTCTAATAAGACTTATCTTTAGCATTTGCGACTTAGTCATATTAACTTAAATAGGATTCAAAAGTTGGTAAGGGATAGACCTTTAAGTCACTTAAAAGTGGAATCTATACCACAATGTAAATCTTGTTTGAAAGGTAAAATGACGAAAAGACCATTTGGGTCTAAGGGCAATAGGGCCGAAGGGGTTATGGAACTTATGCATAGTGATGTTTGCGGATCGATGAACATCCGGGCACAAGAAGGGTATAAGTATTTCATCACTTTTATTGACAAGGACTCAAGGTATGGGTATGTGTACCTAATGCACCACAAAAGCGAAACTTATGACAAGTTCAAGGAGCTTAGGGCTGAAGTGGAAAAGCAATTAGGTAGACTATAGAGGCACTTCAATCTGATCGAGGTGGTGAATGGCAATCCACAGCAGAATGGCATGGCTGAAAGAAGACATAAGACTTTGTTGGACATGGTCAAGTTCATGATGAGTTATTCATCATTAAATTTGTCCTTTTAGGGATACGCACTACAAACCACATGTTATCTTTTGAACATTATGACTTCAAAATTAGTTCCTAAAACTCCTCATGAGTTGTGGATAAGGAAGTGGACTTCTTTAAACCATATTTGCATATGGAGATCTTTGGCTCATGTCCTATTTAAGGATGCAAATAAGTTGGAAGCACGCTCAGAAGTTTGTGTGTTTGTAGGGACTAAAGGGGGTTATTTCTATAACCCAAAAGACAATAAAGTGATGGTTTCAAATTAATGCAACTTTTCTTGAGCAGAGTTACATAGACGACTTTAAGCCTCGATGTAAAGTAGTGCTTAAGGAGTTGAGGAATGATTCGATCACTCTAGGGGTTCTAGTAGAAACCATTCCAATCGATGTAGAAGAACCAAACTAACCCAAATAACAACCTAAGGGGCTTCAGTGTAGTAAGAGGATCGAGCATCAACCCAAGAGGTACATGTTCAATGGTGAGGCCTACTTAGCTGAATCAGATGAACATAACAGGGATCCTTATACTTATGCGAAGGCTATGGAGGATGTTGATTCAAAACTCTGGACAGAGGCCATGAATATAGAGATGAAGTTGTTGAAAAAATAATACGTAGTAGAATTTTAAAAATTTAAAATCAGAGTATTTTTCAAAACACAAGTTTGACATGCTATATGTATAAATTAACCTGATCTTACTGACCTTGTATACGCCGAAAATCTCCCGAAATCTGTGTAGAGAATTAACATTTCAGAAGAGCCTCAACCAACTGGTCTTCTTTGCTATTCTCTATCCACGATCGGAGTGAGTATGGGCTCACACATACAGCTCTTCCTCAAGGTGACTCTCCTTCTAACCAATTGAGAGAACCCAAAGCTATTGTTCATGATTTGTGAATAAAAGCTCTCAGGGAGTTTCAAATTCTCACCAGTAGAGTATCACTCTTAATCTCTTTATTGATCTGAATAAATCATTAGACTCACTCCCTATTTATAGAGGTTGGGACTAGGGTTATTCCTTATCAGATAAGGTCTCAAAAATTCGAAACGGAATCAAATTCGAGTCAATATCGGATAAGATACGCTTAAAAACGCGTGAAAATGTGTGATTTTTAATTCGTGCATAGGCAGGCCGAACTTTTTCATAGGCAGGCCGAACTTGCCTGATCGGCAGGCCAAACTTTAGGATCGGCATGCCGAACTACCGAAATAAAATTCACG
The DNA here is from genome assembly GCA_946598075.1 of Artocarpus hirsutus. Lineage (NCBI taxonomy): Eukaryota > Viridiplantae > Streptophyta > Magnoliopsida > Rosales > Moraceae > Artocarpus > Artocarpus hirsutus. Next base: position 329 of record CAMOHE010037719.1, on the reverse strand, counting down.
TGAATCTTTTATTTTCCACCCGAGATTCTATAGGATAAAGCCTCAGTTTTAATTCAAATAACCCAATAGAGAAGTTATCTAATTAAAACAACTTTATCTAGATAATCTCTAAGAAAATAAATAGATTCCTAATAATTCTACAAGTTTATCTTGATTTAATTTATTCAAAATTAAATCAACTGATAAACAGACAAGAATTATCTAACCCCAAAAATTCAACAAGTTTATCTTAAATTAATTTTGTTCACAAAATTAATTCAACCGACAAACAGACATGAATTATTTGATTCTTCCAAATTTTCAACCAATCTAATAAATCGACATAAGTC
>CAMOHE010037713.1:0-15503 GCA_946598075.1 Artocarpus hirsutus | reverse complement strand
AGGTGGGTCCTATGGAGGCTTGAGGGAGTACGCCCGGGCCAGACGCCACAATAAAACGCTAGCTTAATTGGTACTCGAGAAGGAAATAAGAACCTCTTAAGGGAGGTTTGAGGTTCGAACCCGAGGGACGCGAAATAAATCCCTGAGGGGCCAGAGGGCCCCAGAGGGGACAGTACGGATGAGTGGGCGGCACAGGGATGGTCTACCAATAAGAGCCACAAGTCCGGGGGCCTCGCAAGGTGGGTCCTATGGAGGCTTGAGGGAGTACGCCCGGGCCGGACGCCACAGCTCCCAATCCTATTTTTGAGGCATCATTGTAGACCACAAAGTTTCCTAGGTTCAGATCAGGTATGTTCAATACCGGGGCACTCGTGAGTCATCTTTTTAGTTCTTGGAAACTCTCTTCGCACCTCTTGGTCCATTCATATTTAGCTACTTTCTGTGTAAGGGCTGTGAGTGGTGCTGGCAGTCTAGAGAATCCTTCCACAAAACGTCGATAATAGCCCGCTAGACTGACAAAACTCCTAATCTTGGTAACACTTTTCAGCATAGGCCATTTATTTACTGCTTCTACCTTTGAAAGGTCAACAGAAACTCCATCTTGAGAGACCACATGTCCTAAGATATGAACTTTTTCCAGCCAAAATTCACATTTTGAGAACTTGGCATATAATTGATGCTTCCTCAGCAACTGTAGTGCAAGCCTCAAATGTTCCCCATGCTCTTCTGGTGTTCATGAGTAAATCAAGATATCGTCGATGAAAACGATGACGAATTTGTCGAGGTAGTCCTTGAAAATACGATTCATACAGTCCATAAAAGCTGCTGGGGCATTAGTCAATCCAAATAGCATGACACAAAACTCATAATGTCCATACCATGTTCGAAACACCTTCTTTGACACGTCCTCCTCCTTAACCCAAAGTTTATGATACCCAAAACGTAAATCGATCTTCAAAAATACTGGTGCTCCCTTCAACAGATCAAACAGATCATCAATTCTCGGAAGTGGATACTTAATCTTAATTATGACTTTATTCAACTCCTGGCAGTCAATACAGAATAGATCATCATTCCATCTTTCTTTTTCACAAACAAAATAGGCGCTCCCTATGGAGAATGACTTGGCCGAATAAATCCTTTGTCCAGCAACTCTTGCAACTACACCTAAAGTTCTTTAAGTTCTCCTAGAGCCATATGATATGGTGCCTTTGAGATTGGAGCTGTACCAGGTGTCAACTCGATCTCGAACGAAATTTCTCGTTTCGACGGTAATCCAGGCAATTCATTCAGAAACGCGTCGGTGAATTCTTTCACGATGTGAATATTCTCTGGTCCTAACTGAGCTTCTTGGTCTTTATTTACTAGATTCACCAGATAACTAGTGCATCTGCTCTCCAATAATTTCATTGCTTTCAATGCCGATATTAGCGCCTTGGGAGTTTTGGGAATCTTCCCCGAATACATAAACTTTTCACCTCCAAAGTGTCGAAACGTGACTTTGCGATGTCGGCAATTTATCTTAGCAGCATATTTTCCTAGGAAATCTATTCCCAAGATAATATCATAATCTTGAATATCGATTATTGTTAAATCGATAAACAATTCTTGACCACAAATGATAATTGGTGCGTGACGTAGCCAATAATCATAACTTAATACTTCCCTAGAGGGAAGCACAATCTTAAAGGTCTGTTCTATCCTATCCCCTTCATATCCTATTTGTTTTGCAAATTTAAGTGATGCAAACGAATGTGTTGCTCCAGAATCAAATAAAACATATGCATCAGTTTTGGCAACAAAGAGCTGACCTGTCACCACTGTTGAGGTTCCTGCGTCATCCTCTTTCTTAGCATAGGTATAGATTCGTCCACTAGGCTTTGGAGCTTCCAGTTGGCCTTGACTAATATTGGGACCTTTAATCTGTGCTTAGACCGTGTGTAGCTGGGTTCCTTAAGGCCTTTGTTGGTTTTGACTATTCTGATTCCTAGAAAAGGAGTAGCAATTTCTGGCATAATGTCCTTCTTTGCCATAGTTGAAACATTTATTAGTGCCCGCTTTGCTTTCCCCTGCATGTCTTTTTCCACATTGACTGCAGAGAGGTTTGCTATTTCCTCCATCATTTATCCTTTTCTGAGGTTGTCCCTTTTGATTTCCTTGGTTGTTTGCATTCCACTTTCTCTTATTATTGTTATTGCGGTTGCACCCAATTTGATTACTATGAGTCTGACCCTGGCTTGAATTGCTTCCCTATCCTTTTACTTGAAAGGCTTGGTTCTGCTTAGCCAAGACCTTTTCCTACCTTCGAGCCTTAAAGATTTTTGCCCTTTCTTCCTAATCACAGGAGATCCTAAATTCAGCTCTTGTCGCCCATTCAATACAGTCTTCTACATCCTTAGGGGCTTGTCCTCTGCTGTCAACTATGAGGGCAATATCGGTCTAAAACATTCTCATCAATCTTCTTGTTCTTTCTCGATTAGTAAGCACAAGTTCAGGACAAATACGAGTCAGTTGATTGAATCTTCTCACACATCAGCCACTACAGATTCCCTTGTCAGAAATTGTTGAATTCCTCTTGTTATGCAGCCATAGTTTCCACGTTAAAATAAGCTTGTCCAAACTCCTCGACGAACTCAAACCAAGTCATTACATCCACATTTCTTCTGCGCTTAATAGACTCCCACCATCTTCTCACATCCTTAGTGGGAGAGAATGAGGCACATAGAACTCTTTCACGATCACTAAGTCCCATAAACTTCAAAACCCTTTCGATACCAATAAGCTAGTCGTCTACGACCAACGGGTATGTAGAACCGTCAAACTCTGGAACTTTCATCCATCAAAATCTCTCATAAAATTTAGTAACGAGCACTGGGGGAGCTATTGGAACTATCGGTTCTGCCTGCGAGGCCAGCGGTGGTGGTGGTGGAGAAGCCACTTGTGCTAAGGGTGTAGGGTTTTGTTAAGCAAGCTGCTCTCTCAACCCTTGCATCTCTTGCTCCTGAACATGAAGTCTTTATTGTAGCTCAGCTATCAAGGTCAATAAATCTAAGTTTACTAGTCCTCTAGGTACTTTCGCCATCTAATACAATTTAAAATCCTACCGTAAAATGATAACATTAAATCAACACTCATATTACTAACTTAATAAAAATTATCAAAATTTTCTCAAGTCACATGCATCCATATAAATGCAAGCAATAACATAAACTTATCATTTGATTAATTTCTTCTTTTCTTTTTTACTTCTTCATAGTCAAAACTTTACATAGATGGCTAACATACACACTTAGTATACTTTCTTACATAAACTTTTTATCATTTGCAGGAGCAGTCATCTCTTCCGGCCAATATGAACATTACTATCGAGAAGGACACCACTTTATCGGTAGTACACCCATGTAGAACATCAGTAAATCAAAATTACACTAGCCATATAGTTTTATACACTAACTGTATCAAAAGTTATCAAGTGCCCATTTTCTTCCTAGTCCGAGTCAACCTCTGACATATCACTATTTTTCAAGTCTTCTTCTGGGTCTTCCTCCTCCTCCTCATCAGAGTCGATGGATTCATCATCACTGGCAATAATAGGCTCAAGGGGTGTGGGAACATCTTTAGGTTCCTCCTCCTCTTCCTCCTCTTCATCCTCATCCATTTCCATTGGAGGGTCCTCATAGGGTGCCACCATGTTCTGTTTCGCATGCAGCACTTCCAGAATGAAATCATCTAGGCTGGGGAAGTCTCTAGGGTATTGAATCTATTGCTGTATCTCCACAGGCAAGTCTTGCAACATCAAATCACAAATACGCTATAAAGGTATTTCTGGCAGAATCAATGGTACCAAGAACCTTAAGATAAAATGATCTACTGACTCTTCTACGTACCTTCCCCATAAGGGTTCTACGTGTAAATACAACCTACGACATCAATTTGCCCAAAGCATTGGAATCACTTGGACTTGCACATTATCAACAAATGGAAATGGTGTGAATGCTTTTGAGATCTACGCTTTAAATCCTTCCTAGTTATGTTGCCGCCCTTCTGGTCCGAGCTCAATCCACCATCCCAATGCTGCTCCTACCAATCGCCCTGAGGCTAGGGGAACTTGTAAATGCTATGGGGTATGGTAAGTCTCAGAAATTACTTTTATCTCGTAAAACCATTCCATCAAGATCATCGGTCTTCGACTGCCATAATAGCGTGGAGGTATTATCTCCCGAAAGGCAATACTTGCTCTCCAGTCCGCCTTGATGTCATGGTTATTATGCGGCTCCACCATCTACTACATTTATTTTAATTAATATAATAATTCCACACAGAGTAAAATTGTAACATTCTTATACTTAAACTAAACTATCTTACTTGAGCTGTGGCAGAGGACATGTGGCAATGTGCAGTGGGATGGCAAGATATCTGCTCTGATACCAACTGTCAAAACCCACCTTTTTCAGGCTATGATTTAATGCTTTCTTACTTACGTACCTATGAAAAACTTGGAATTTTTTTTGGAATAAATATATTTATTGTACATACAAATTGAAATTTCTTTTATAATTATATGTATAATTACACACTCAACTTTCTTCTTTTAAAACAACATTTACTTAGAATATCTAAAAGCAGTTTTATCTCACATAACTATACTATATCATTTATAAATCAAGATCCAAAATGACTTAAAAAACATAGCAACGGAAACACTTCTGTGGCAGTATTCACACCTTGGTTTGCACACTGCTCATATTCCCCCGTCAGCTCATCAGTATGTTCATTTTGACCTTATAGAGGAAATTCCTACAGCATGAAATAACCAGGTGAGCTTATGCTCAGTAAGTCCAAACATAGCCCTCATAACTCTTATACTAATATGTATGATCCATTTATGCCTTCTTATGAACATTCCTTTTCTTATTATATCTTTTCTTTCATTATGGCCCAAGTGCTTGTACCATATGTGCACATAGGTCTTCGTAACACCGAGACCATAACATAGCTTTAACTTTAAACTCCCCTTTACTTCGGGAGCTGGTACGATACTTTTCTTAGTACTGGTGTTTCATTCACCAATCCAGTTATTTTGGTTATTATACCATGCATGACAATATACATACATACTATATGCGAAACATTTACACTTCTCAACTGTACAGCACATGTAAGCACATTCCCATAATTACGCTATACCCTTAAACCTACTCTTTTCATACTGTAGGTGGGTTTGAAACTTACTTGTTTTTGCTGCTATAGGGATAGTCTCTGTGTTCTTTGTTACACCTCTAGTGACCTGTTTGGCCAATTATATCATTTTTAGCCAAATAATCACTATTTAACTATACATACATAAGGTATACTTTTCAATTACCTAAAGTTCAATTGTCCTCTCATTTCATTCTGATCTTATAACTTCTATATAAAAGAGAAATCCTTAATAAGGTCGTTTATCTCTAACTTATACGTTTTGGGGTCCGTACCGCTCATTTTATGGAAAATGATGTTTTTGCCCTTGATGAACCGCCTTGAATTCCTAGACCCAACTTGGCTAATTTAACATGAAACGTTGCTTATTAGCGTGAAAACAAGTGTTAAGGGCATCGGGTTACTAGTTTGCGATAAAAGCCTAAGTTAAACAAAACTTTACAATTTTATCCCTTGTTTGAAATTTTTGACGATTTTGCCCCCGGGATCAAAAATTTTTTTTAAACCATTAGTCCCCATTTTTCAAAAGCATCAAATTTAGTCAAAGTACCATACCCTAATTCTTTTTGTAAAATGATGTTTTTTGCCCCTAAAAAAAATTTTCCAACTTTAATAATTTTTTGTAAAATTTATATCTCACAACTGAAGGAGATTTTTGATGAACCGCCCATCATTCTAAACAGTTTCGTCGAGATCTACAACTTTCATGTTTTAACTTTTTCAAAATTCCCACCGGAAAGGGGAGTTTTTGCCCTTTTTTGAATTCTTCTGAGTACAAGAATTTTTTTTGCAATTTGGTCCCAAAGGCAAATTTTGTAAAAATCAACTTTAAATGGCACTCTAGCCACTGCTTATGCAGTTTCATTACCTTCTCAAACAATTTTCATGCCAAATCACTATTCTTTTCAAAACTAACCTCAAATTAGCAAAATTACACTATTTTCACCAAATGACCGATTTTTACATTTAAACTCCAATTTCAACAACACAACCATATCTTATACCATGTACACAAACAATCAAACCACAAACTTGCTTAGATACCCATATGCACCTTTGAAATAATCAAAATCCAAACAAAACCAAATAAACTTTAAATTTAAAAAGTTAAACCTACCAAAATAGGATTGATGATCTTAGCTTTCTAGGGGCTTCTTTGAATCCTTTTTTTTTTCCTCTTTCTAGGTATATTCATATAAGAAAATATTTAGTCACAATACCCTTCCAAACCAAGAAGAAAATTTGAGAAAAAGTATGGATTTTTACCTTGAAAATATGAAAACCTTGATTTTTGAAGCTTGAAACTTCGTTGAAGGAGGTTTTGATGAGAATTTTGATTTGAGAAAATTTTTGAGAGGGTGGAACTAGCGGCTGCCGAAGTGGAAGGTGAAGGGATAAAAAAATTGCCACTTTTTAAGTCTTTTAATTAAGACTTAACCACTCTTCTTTTTTTTTCTTTTTTTTTTTTAATTGGGCAAGTGGTTTTAGGTGATTGGGCCACCTTTTAAGGTGTGCTGGCCCAATAGGAACTCATGGGGTGTCCACTTTGTGGTCCTTAAAAATCTCACACAGTGTAATTTTTCACCACATAGTTTTTTCTTATACTGTTAAGGTGAAACCGTTAGAAAACATATTCTTGAACTGTGTTAATTAACCTACCTATTCTTTGGTTCACTTTTGGAGTCAAAACACAGTATTTCCTATATCTATGTTTTTACTTTAGCAGTATACTTACACTGCGTTGAACCCCTTTTATGTTGTTTTAGGGTTTTAGCATACTTTTCTACTTGATTAGTGTGACACCCGTTATTTTCCTAATAGGTATTAAGGTAATTATATTAAATTTTTGGTGTGTTAATCAAAAATTTGTTTCATTTAAAATCTATTTCACAATATTTATTTCTACTTATTTTTTGAATTTTCAAAAATTTTCTATACTTATTTAGTATATTTACCAAAACATCATGGCAGATCATCCTTTATTGTCCTTCATGTGTAATGGTTAAAAAAATAAATAAATAAATAAATAGATAAGACTTATCAAACAAGTCACATGCCTTGGTTCTCCACAAAGGTCTTATCCCTTTTCTTTTCATTCTTTTTCTGAGTCTCCCAATAAATTTATTCACTTACATGTCCAAAGCCATCGACTCCTAAAACATATCAAACAACTCATTTTTCTTCACATTTCACACCACTTACCTTTTCTCTCTCCCTTTCTATTTCATCTGTTCCCTTTACTTTCTCAATTTGATCAAAAAGTTCCATCTCAACTCAGGATATCTTTCTTCGAGCAAAAGTCAAGCTTAATAACAATTTCTTAAAGAAACAACGTAGAGTTTATAACCAAAAACCTAAATTCTTCTCTACCTTCCCTTTATTCTAAATTATTATGTTTAAATTATATAATTGTTCTTCATTTCGTGATCTGAGTTTGTGCTTTTGTGTGTATGTAAATTGAATTGTGTTTGTTTTGAGTTTGAACAATTTCCTATTTAGATCACGTTTTTGTAAAGTGCTGTAAAAATCAATGTTTAAGAATTTTAAACATGTTTTATGCTTAAAAGTTTGGGGAAAGAGATTTACATGTTTTATTGGTATGATAATCTATGGTTTCTATGTATTTTTCATGTTCTAGGAATTGTTAAAACAAGTTAGATTAAGCTTTGAAGCTCAAAATCTTTAAAAACAGAAAACTAGAGTTTTCTAGATTTTGCCTCAATTAACAGGCTGGACTCTGCCACTCGGCAGGTCAAGCTTAATCGACAGGCTGATCGGACAATCTAAATTTATATATTTTTCACCGTTTTGTGTTACAAAATGTTTCAAAGATTTCATATAAATGATTATGGCACACTAACAAAAATAGTATAATAGATGGTAATCGATGTGACTATGGATTAGTAATTGAGTTAAAGTATGGTAATTTAATGCATCGTAGGATAACGAAGTACTTAGAGCTTACGTGGTGAGTTTGATATCGTGAGCTAGAAGATATTAGCATGGTATTCACTAAGAGGTAGGGATTCTATTACTCATCTTTTGTGAGGTTTGATAAATTAAAATTTGTTGTTTTATGTTGCAAGATATGTATATACTATTTAAAGGCATATGATTATATTTATAACATGATGATGTGGAACTCACCCTGTATTATACAGCGAGGAACATAATGATGTGACATATGTTATAAATTGAAAAGCATGGTTAGGAAGACTTAACTCTATAAATAACAGATGAATATAGAGAAATTGTGAGACGTGAAGAGGGCGGCGGTTATGTCCTTGGGCACGAATACCCTAAAAGGTAAAATAGGGAGAAGGTGATGAAGCTTCCTTGGGTCGAAAGTCCCAGAACATACTGTACAGAATCAACTTGGTGAGGACTCGAGGCTTGATGTCCCCTCACTAGAACACCCTTGGAATGTTTAGAGGGTGATCAAGTGCGCCTATTTGGGTTTTGTTGAGTTGAGTGATATGAAATTCTATTGCACAGTGGGTACAGATGAGCATAATTGAATCCTAAATTAATATGTATATATATATATATATCTATGTATGAAACTTGGTAAAAATGATCATAAGATATCCACTGGAATTGAATATGAGAAAAATTGATGAATAATGATGAGAACTAACTAACCATGTATGTCTTAATGTGGTAAGGATAAAAACCTAAAGGTGAGTAATGGTTTTCCCTACTGAGCATGTTGTCGTTCATTCCCTTTTTATTTTCATCTTTTCAGAACTCACTAAGTGTGATGTGGTTACGAGAAAAATAGTTGCATTAGCGATTGCTTCAATTGTTAAGAATGTTCTTCATGATAATGTAAGCATCGATTGTTACTTTCTATGACTGTATTGAGACGTGTTGAAGGTTGAAATGATGATGACGACAGTTTTATATTTTTAAATTTAAGGTGCTATATTAAACTGTGGTTTAATTGATTACATTTTTATTTTGTTTTAAGAGTTTTCATTTAAGTCCCGAGCAATCTTATTTTTAAAGTTTTATTTTTATTTCTGATTTATATTTTAATTCATTAAAAACTGTTAACCCACTTATAGGGCGTTACAAAATTTTTGGTATCAGAGTCTAGGTTCGGTTAACATAGAGAGTATAGCACCACTTTAAAAATTTGTTTTTAAGATAGTTTTGAAGTTGAATTTTCATAGTCATTACCGAAATGACCCTTCAAGTTGATATATACAGTCCAGAAGGATGTAAAATTGAAAGACTCTAGAATAAAAATATTAACGGTTATGTGAGTACGACGATTACATAGAAGGAAAGTATTAATAGTTATGAGGGAATGATAATTATATGGAATGAGTTTATAAGTGGAAATGCTTATCAGAGATTCGTATAATACTAAGATCTATAAGCATATCTAATTCGTATAGAAAGATGAGAAATGTGTGTAGATACGAGGATTCAAAAGCCTTTTTCTCGTGAAAAATAATAAAAAAAATAAAGCTTTATTTGTTGATTTCAAAGTTTGGCATAGATGTGCCAAATTCTTCGTAAGTGATTTAGATCTAGTGGTGATTATGTGTGGATTCGGTGGAGTACATAAGTGTCAATAACTTTTCTTGAAAGTTTTATTTACTTGAGAAATATGAGATAAGTTAGGAATCTATGGTATTGAATATTGAGTGAGATAAACGTTAGATTTTTGGCCTGTTGAAATTGTGTAAAGGTAAGAATGCATGAATTTTAAGGTTGAAATATTTTGTTGTGTACATTGTATTTAAGTGTATTAATGAATTTTTATGAATAAATGCAATTTGAAAATGACCAGTAGGAATTTCCTTAGCTAAATTATAATATTTAGGGCACCAGTGATGATTTTGGATCTTTATAATGAAAGGTTTAATCTTTAAATGCTTAAATGTAAATCTCTTGGACACTTAAGGTTTTGTTATATGAGAAAATTTAAGATTGTATAAGTGGGATTGTAAGGATAGTAGATGTCCTTAAGTAATAACGTTAATGGTCCTTGCTCTTCAATGTGGTCTATGTTGGAAAATGTGAATTTGGTCACATTCTAAACCTTTGGTAGTAATGATGATGAATCCATTGATGGATGTTAAATATTAAGGATAACATATGAATGTATGCATTGTTCAATAAGGCTTTGATTAAAACAAATTATTTGAGTTACTAGAGGATTATGTTGTTATGGAATGATTTGAATACCATTCAGGAAGATCCTTGATTGTTGTGAAATTAGACTTGTTGTTCATAGTTATTTTTATTTTTAGTGAACTTTGAAATGGGCTTAAGATCTGTACAAATTAGTTTTCAATTTTATGTTTGTTATTTAACTCGATCTAAATGTGTCAAGGCCTAAAACAACCTGACCCATTTCAACTTCGAACATTTAAGCCTAGTCCAAATCCTGAATCAGTTTGACTCACACTGTCTCTCTCACGTGGCCTTTATAGGTGTCATCTATTGTGGTTTAATCATTGTTTATATATACATCTACTGTGCATGGGAGCTTATTTCTCTAAGCTCACACTCTCTCTCTTAATTTGTTATTTTCTCTCTAAATTGCAAATCTTCTTCTTTCTCTCTAAAAGAAGAAGGAATTCTAGGATTCTGCAATTTACTGTCTCAATTTTTTCCTTTCTATTTACTCCTCTTTCATCTCATCGTGGACCCAAAGTACCAACACCTAAGAAAGTATTTCCCATCACTCTCCCAAAAGATTCTCAAAAAGAAATACAAGGCTAGGATCACTCGGTTGTGGATTCTTATGTGTTTTCGCATTCCTTGTGATGTGAGAATGTTGATAGAGGGGAAGGTTCATCTGAGTAACTTTAGTTAAGATGTCAGTTTACCAGGAACGGGTATCAGTCATAGTGCAATGAAAAGAAGAGCTCATGCTATCGCTGTAACATGTAATAAATGTGGAAGACAAAATTGTAACAATAAATGTACTTCACCTAGTTATATGTCGACGAATAGAGAAGATAAAATAAGGTTTTATAGGGATGAACTTTTAAAGGAGAACATGGATAGCATCCATCCTCCTCTTCATGGTCACCCTAGTGGATATGTTCAAGGAGCTATTTTTAAACTCTGACCTAAATTTCATTCAGAAAGACAACGACTCAGGAATATGGTATTTCTAAATCCTGTTTGCCAAGCCATATGAAAACTGGAAATAAGTCATTGCTCTATAAAGGTTTAGTCTTTGCTTATTTGAAACAGTTTCAGTTGATGTTCAACAGTTTGTGTTTTTCTTTTACTCAGAATATTTGCCTTTGTGATTGAAATAATTGTGATTATTAGATTGACACAGTAAGTGTTAGTATCTCATTTAATTTATGATTTCCTTAAATATATATATATAATAAAATATATTATCTTATCAGACACGTAACATACGATACTATAACATGTTTGAATTTTGAAAACTTATCCAGATGTTTTAAGATTTGTGTGTCAAAATTTCAAAAGTTCTACAGTATTTGTTGATTATAAGGATTTTCTAGATTTGGTATGCATTTGTTGAAAGGTCTACAGTTGTGTCAAGAGTGTCTTTTGTTAAATTATTCTCAATTATCAAAAGTTATACAATTAGAGTCTAATCTTTTTCAAAAAGTAAATCAGATTTTTCATAAACTGTCAATCTCTTTTTCTTATTTTCTTATCTGCATAAGATTTTTTTTAAATCTTTGGATTACCTTTTCATTACCTACTCATCTGTCTTTTTAGTCCTTTTATGTATTCTTCATTCTTAAAACCTCAAATAGAACCTCGAGTTTAAATGGAGCAGACATAAAGCAATCACTTATATAAACTAAATATGTCTATCTCCTAGTCCACCAAGAAAATAAAGAATGTTTGTGTCTTTTGTGGTTCCAGCCCTAGAAAAGATAAAGTTTATCTAGAAGCCGCAAGACACTTAGGACAAGCCTTGGCATGCAAGAAAATTAACCTAACTTACGGGGGTGGTAGTTTAGGATTGATGGGCAATGTGGCAACAGCAACTAAGTCTGGCGCTGTTGAAGTCTTGGGGATTATTCCTCGACTCCTACCTAAAGGGAGCCTTTGTGGAAAAACAATAGGTAAGGAGAAAAGAGTTTTGGATACCCCTGAACATCATAAAGTTATAATTGATAATTCTGATGCTTTTATAGCATTACCTGGTGGTCTAGGTACCCTTAAGGAAATATTTGTGGTTGCTAGTATGCATTTACTAGGCTTTCATTCCAAACTCTTGGGACTTTTAAATGTAAATGGTTTTTATGATAGTCTTTTAAAATTTTTAGATTACGTTGTGGAGGAAAACTTTATTATGTAATCAGGGAGACAAATCTTTGTTACTGCTTCAACCGTTGAGGAAGTGTTAGATAAGATGCAAATCATCCTTCCAGAGTCTGACACTACAATGTCTAAGCTTAAATGGGAGAAGGAAAGCCAAAAGCAACCATTTGATTTGAATCTCAGTTTGCAATCTTTTGGTTTTATCCATGGCATGTAGGCATGTGTCTGTATTTCGAGTATCACGAATAATCGTTTACCTTGTATTTTGTATTTCTTGTGGTATGCCGTTGTTAAAACTTTTAGATTCATTGAGCCTAATGCCAGGATGGCTGGATACGGAGTATTTGATGCTCTTGAAATGCATCCTACTTAAGGTCCGATCTTTTGTTTATTGATGCTTTTTCTCTAAGCATGCATGATATGGATAACTGGATATACGAACTACCTTGTACTCTCGAAATGTATCCGTATCATGTTTGTAATGTGTAGTATTCTGTAAATGTTATGTTGAAGTACCAAAGTCAGTTGCGGGGATATTTCGTAGGCAATATGAGTAGATTATCTGGGTTGAATGTTTGTGTCATGAGGATTGCTGTTTAATGAAGAATCTGTCAGGTTTGTCTACAACTACGAGATTCCGTCTAATATCTCTATGAATAAGTTTAATGTATGGTTTTGAATAGAAGTGTTTGTGTTATATGTTTCATGATTATGTTTTAGTTTATTAGTTGAAATAGGAAATCAACTATCCTTGACTTTTCCTTACTCAGAAAGGAAAAAGAACCCAAAAATAAAGTATGTAGAATTTATAAAACAATCTCTTTTTTTTTTAGTAATTGCAAATTACAGTCCATGGACAGTGAAGGACTGGAAGAATGTATGATCAATATATGTGCTTCTCTGATCAAATTTAGAGACCATTATATGGTGCTATGAGTTGAAACCTGTTATAAATACTCTTGTTGAGGGATTTGATAATTATAGTATAATTGATGTTCCAAGCCAATGAATAGAAACATGGTGATCCATATTTGGGAATAAAATAACACAGAGGGTGCAGAGTCGAAAGTGGAATCATTATGGCATTGTGATTTCTATTAGTATAGTTAGATTTGAAATTTTGGAGACGAAATTTCTTTCAGGAGGGTAGAACTGTGACACCCGTTATTTTCCTAACAGGTATTAAGGTAATTATATTAAATTTTTGGTGTGTTAATCAAAAATTTGTTTCATTTAAAATCTATTTCACAATATTTATTTCTATTTATTTTTAGAATTTTCAAAAATTTTCTATACTTATTTAGTATATTTATTAAAACGTCATAGTAGACCATCATTTATTGTCCTTCATGTGTAATGGTTAAAATAAATAAATAAATAAAAGATAAGACTTATCAAACAAGTCACATACTTTGGTCCCCCGCAAAGGTCTTATCCATTTTCTTTTCTTTCTTTTTCTGAGTCTCCCAATAAGGCTATTCACTCACATGTCCAAAGCCACCGACTCCTAAAACATATCAGACAACTCATTTTTATTTACATTTCACACCACTTACCATTACTTTCCCCCTTTCTATTTCATCTGTTTCCTTCACTTTCTCAATTTGATCAAAAAGTTTCATCTCAACTCAAGATCTCTTTCTTCAAGCAAAAGTCAAGCTTAATAACAATTTCTTAAGGAAACAAGGTAGAGTTTATAACCAAAAACCTAAATTCTTCTCTACCTTCCCTTTATTCTAAATTACTATGTTTAAATTATATAATTGTTCTTCATTTCGTGATCTGGGTTTGTGCGTTTATGTGTATGCAAATTGAATTGTGTTTGTTTCGAATTTGAACAATTTCCTATTTAGATCACGTTTTTGTAAAGTGCTGTAAAAATCAACGTTTGAGAATTTTAAACATGTTTTATGCTTAAAAGTTTGGGGAAAGAGATTTACATGTTTTATTGGTATAATAATCTATGGTTTCTATGTATTTTTCATGTTCTAGGAATTGTTAAAACAAGTCAGATTGAGCTTTGAAGCTCAAAATCTTTAAAAACAAAAAACTGGAGTTTTTTAGATTTTGCCTCAATTAACAGGCTAGACTCTGCTAATCGGCAAGTCAAGCTTAATCGATAAGCTGATCAGACAATCTAAATTTATATATTTTTCACCGTTTTGTGTTACAAAATGTTTCAAAGATTTCATATAAATGATTATGGCATACTAACAAAAATAGTAGAATAGATGGTAATCGGTGTGACTATGGATTAGGAATTGAGTTAAAGTATCGTAATTTAATGCGTTGTAGGATAACGAAGTACTTGGAGCTTACGTGGTGAGTTTGATATCGTGAGCTGGAAGATATTAGCATGATATTCACTAAGAGGTAGGGATTCCATTACTCATCTTTGTGAGGTTTTGATAAATTAAAATTTGTTGTTTTATGTTGCAAGATATGTATATACTATTTTGAAGGTATATGATTATATCTATAACATGATGATGTGGAACTCGCCCTGTATTATACAGCGAGGAACATAATGATGTAACACATGTTATAAATTGAAAAGCATGGTTAAGAAGACTTAACTCTATAAATAACGGATGAATATAGAGAAATGGTGAGACGTGAAGAGGGCGGCGGTTACGTCCTTGGGCAAGAATACCCTAAAAGGTAAAATAGGGGGAAGGTGATGATGCTTCCTTGGGTCGAAAGTCCCAGAACACACTGTACAGAATCGACTTGGTGAAGACTCGGGGCTTGATGTCCCCTCATCAGAACACCCTTGGAATGTTTAGAGGGTGATCAAGCGCGCCCATTTGGGTTTCGTTGAGTTGAGTGATATGAAATTCTATTGCACAGTGGGTATAGATGCGCATAATTGAATCCTAAATTAATATGTATATATATATATATATATATGTATGTATGAAACTTGGTAAAAATGATCATAAGATATCCACTGGAATTGAATATGACAAAAATTGATGAATAATGATGAGAACTAACTAACCATGTATGTCTTAATGTGGTAAGGA
>CAMOHE010037712.1:0-14609 GCA_946598075.1 Artocarpus hirsutus | reverse complement strand
ATAAGTTAGACTGAAGAAAAATGTATGGCCATACGAGAATGAATTGATAAGGGTTATCAATATCAGTCTACTTAAGATCGAGAAATAATATGATTAAGTAGTATAAGGATGACATAAACCATGCCTTATGTTCAATCAAATTATCTACAGACAAAAGGACTTTAATACTTATTATGGATTAGGTTATGTCGGATTATTGACATTCGCATAACTTGGGTAATCATAATGTCTTGCTAGAGGCCACTTATGATTTGTGGGCCAGAAACAGAATTTCAAGCCCACTACTAACGTTATGTGAACCTACAGGGTCGCACACTTAGAACAGACCAAGAACGAATTTTGGGTTAATATTATCTAGATTATCTGAATCATATTCGAATTACTGATATTATATAGATTATCTAAATCATATTCGAATTACTGATATTATCTAAATTTTCTAAATCATATTCGAATTACAGACATTATCTAGATTAGCTGAGTCATATTCGAATTACAGTTTATCCTATTTACAATCTGACTCTATCTCGAAGTCAACAGATATATATATATATATCTGCTTTAGGGTTTTTAGCCGAATTAAGAAGAAAGAAGGTGTTCTATCATTCTAAAAGGGCAAAAAACATTAAAACCCTAAAATTAGAGAGACTCTTTTAACGCAAAAGAGAGGGTGCTAGCACACCAATTCGTTTTTGAGAGAGTCTATTTGTGTGGATACCTGTAGAGGACATTGCTCTAAGTAACAACATCTGAATCTGATTTTGATTACTAAAAGCTTAAGTTAAGGTGTCACCAGAGTGAACCCACTCTTTCCCTTCTAGAATCTTGCCCGTTTTGTCATCCTGGTAAGATTCCATGACTTTATTATCAATCTAATCGAATTGCATGGATCCTGCGAAGGTTTTGTGGGAATTAATTTTTAATTTTCCGCTACATATTTGAATAACAAAATCCAACAAAACCCAACAAAATGATCAACTTAATAATGCTCATAAATCACTCATGGTTCCCATGGGTTAATGCAATAAAGATGAAAAAGTATGAAAGTAAGGAGCAGACACACAGATTTATAGTAGTTCACTCTATAACGAGCTATGTATATTGTATTTTTTCTTATCAAGAGTTTTATACAATACTCTCAAATTTACAGAAATGGAAGAATATAAATTTTTTTTTATCCAAGGAGAGGAGAGATCCTCTTGCTTTTTTTTTCCCTACCTTCTCCTATTGTCTATCTCTTTCTTTTATAAGATGCTATATTATTATAAATAATGATTAGAATATTGTTAATGGAGGCAAGAATCTCTATGTTCTGTACTAGCCTTTATGCGTGGTGTTTGTGCATGTACAGAGAGCACATTGAGTCCTACACTAGTAGTCTTAATTTTAGGCGCACTGTCTTGACGTTGGTCCTACCCATTCTTATATGTTCTTCTTAGAATGATAGGTGCAATAATAGGCAGATGATATGAAGCTTGTTTTATCTCGACCTTACCCTTGAGTGGCAGTGTAAATTGATCATCTCGACTTCAACTTTGAGATTAATGGGTTGAGTTGGGCTTTTCATTGATCTTGCTTTTAGGTTTTAGGTTGTCGAGACTCTTCTTAAGAACAATCAATCCCAAAGTAGCATATAATTTTAGACAGCTTTTGGAAGTCTAATCAGATCTTTGCAAACACCTAAATAGCCAATGACTTACATTATATGATGAATTGTCTTAATATTTTCTTTCACAATACCAGAAATTTCGTTCATATAGATACTTTACCAAGACCAAAGGTCCTTTTTAGATTTTACATAGTTTATAGTGGCCATAAAACTGGAGTTTTTAGCTCTTGGCACAAAGTGGCAACTCAAATCTTAGGTTTCAAAGGAAAGGCTCTTTACAAGGTTTTCAAACCCTCAAAGAAGCTAAATTGGCTTTCCATAGTTTTCAAGCCAGTGGTTTTTAGGAAAAAAGTTTAGAAAACCAGGCAACTTTGAAAACCTAGATTGAAGTTTTAAAGTAGAATTATAAATTTTTAAAAGAAAAGAAAGTCTTTGGGATACATGATGTTTTTCTAGAAATATTTCTAGACAAAGATATTTTGAATAAAATTAAAAAGCATTTTGGTGCAGTTAAAGAAATAATTCTAGAAAAAGCAGAAAAAAGTAGTTACAAAATAGAGATCAAGCTACTTTCTCATCTTTCAAAAAATTTGAGATCCACAAAAGGGACATAAATAAATATAGAAAAGGAGCTCAAAACTCCATATCCATTTGTTATCCCCAAGTTAGCAGTAGAAATAAAGAAGTTTGAGCAGTTGGTCATCAAAGACAAGGTCATTGATGTAGCAGCATTATTCGACTATGACCTAATTTTAGAATTACTTATTGAAGAATCAAAAGTTATAGTAGATTTTCCCCAGCACTTTTCAAATTTCTCAAGAAATATTGCACAGAAGGAAAATTTGTTTAAGTCAAAATAGAAGCAGTCCCAATTGAGTGGATTAAAGAAGAAGATAGATATATAAAACTTGTCCCAGCTTACAATAGAGTCTTAATCAGTAGCATTATGTAAGAAAGAATGCAATTTTATGATAGTGAAATAGCCATCACTAGTTTTAGCCAATATTCTGGGAGAAGTACAAGTTCACTATCTTAGATCTGAGTAATTATAAAGGTTTCATCGTCGACTGTTTTTTGAAAAGTGAAACTCACCAAATGAAGCTCTCATGATCATAGCCACCAGTCTCTACCATATCTTAGTCTAGCCTAGAATAACCAAGATAAACCATGTTCTAAAAGTTGAAACTAGTTGCCAATGCACCAAAGCCTTGGAATATTATAGAGAAAAGGAGGAAGGTGAACCCCCAAATGAAAGACAATCAATCAAATCTCTCAATAGACCTAATAATCGATAGGTATTAATATGCGTCGGCACTTATGATAGCAAGCCAAGATGTAACAAAAAGCAGCCAAGTCAGCCAACAAAGAATGAGGCCTTACAAATATTCCCTTTATTTGTAAAAAGTCTAGTGTTAGTAGAAATCACATGTGTGAGGACCACAAATTTTCAACCTTAATAAAAGTTAGATATGATTATTGACCCAAAGGCTTCTGGCTTTAACTAAGTGGAGTGAAAGATCTCCTAACATGAATTGTCTATTCATGTGTCTATCAGAGTGGAAATATGAAAAAGAGGACTACGCGTTTTATCTATTATAAAATTATGTTTCAGGTCCAGAGAGTCTGCTTTAAGTTAAGTCTATATATAGAGCAAGTCTTTCTTGGTAACTTAGAATGGAGAAGCAAGAAAAGAGTGAAAAGAATAACAAAAAGAGAAACACAATAACTCACCCAAATTGTTGCCAGCAAAAGAGAGACTGTGGTCTCAAACTTTAGAAGTCTTAGAAGAATAGTTGAGCCTGTGTTATATTGTAAGCATGTCTGCATAGGTTTCCTGTTCTAGAAAGTTGTATTTTTTTTTCTTTATTTAACATCTTTATTTTCCTAAGCTATTAGTTATTCGCCAACAATAATATCCTAAGGAAAGAAAGTAATAACACTAATTTTCCAATACCTTGATCTTTTCTCGCTTTCTTGTTGCATTAATCCGTAAAACTCATATAGAAAGAATAGTAACACTCCTCATAGGTTTAAGGCCACTATACAAACTATAGATTCAAAACGTGAGTACTATTTTGGAGTACCGTCTAGGTATTGTTAAGCCGCTTTAGGGAAACACAAGGAAAAATAAGAACTGACAGTTTAGTCAGGCCTAACCCCTATATTAGGTGTGAAATAAATTCTATAAGAGCAATTCAAGTGCAATATGAGAAAAAATAGAGAGAAGAAAGGAAAGAATATGAGGTGTTAAATATTCTTCTCAAAGCTATTAGTAAACACCGAGAAAAAGCAGAAAATAAGAGTAGAAATACAAGTAAAGAAAATATACAATAAGTAGAGAACAACCTTTTAAAAAAACTTATTCTTTTTACCTATTTTGGCAAATTTTGATTCTTTAGTCATGGCCATAGAAAGAAGATTAACTTATATTGTAACGTCCTAAAATTAATTAACTGATATTAGTGTGTAAAATGGTGGATTAGTATGCCATGATGAATGTTTTAAACTTAATTTAATTGTTTTGTGAAATTTCTAAATTAATGTTAATTTTTGATTATTTTAATGACTTTTAATCATTCTTAATTATTTTTATTTGTTATTTTGAATTTTGAAACAAAACAATTTGTCAAATACCAACCATGTCCTTTTTGCAAAATCGTGGGCGGCACACGCTTTTTCGTCATTAGTTTTACTCTCCCTCTCCTTATTTATTTCTTTCCCTCACTCTCTCCCTCTCATTCTCGTTCTCTCTCACTCTCTCTCTCTGCCTCACTCTCTCTCTTTTCTCTCTCTTTTAATTCAAAAATTTCTGAATTTAAACCTCAATCCTCAGTCAATTGGAAGCTTAGAAACGTGATTTAGCAATCACAACTTCGATTTAAAGCTTAAATCAAGGTTAGTTTTCAAACTCTAAACTTTTTCTAAATTTTTAAATTTTTTTAGCATTTCAAAATTTAAGTTTATTTGAGCTTAGAAAACCTTTAATCTAAGTTAGAGAAACTTAAAATACCTAGAATCTAAGCTTAGTTTGAAGAAAAACAAATTTAAATCAAAATTTTTTTATTTTCCCCTATTTTTCTCCATTTTTAGACTTATTCAAAAATCCTTGTGTAAATCTTGTTTTAATGTGTTAAAAAGTAATCTACTATCATTATTTATGCTTGGGAATTGAGAAAACAAGTTGAAATTGAGGATTGGAGCTTGGGAGGTTGAGGCTCGATTTTTGGAAAATTTTAGAATTTTCCAGTTCAACAGGCCAGATTTATATGACCAGCAGGCCAAACTTGGAAAATTTCAGCAGGCTGGATATGATTTGTTGGCAGTCTGAACCAGGGAGACCGACAGGCCGACCGAGCATAGTGAAAATTTGTCATTTTCACTTGTTTTCATTGTTTTGAACCCCGATAGAGATTTTAAACTTTCAGTATGATTTTATAGACTTAAATGAAACACTAGGATACTATGAGATAGTTTAGTAATATAGAATATCTCAAGCTAGATATTGATAGACCTAGTTTCTATTTAAGGTTGTTTGTGGTTTTGCAGGGCTAACGTATAGTGAGACTGCAGTGTGGGACACCGGTACTAGTATTGAGGTAGGACTTCTACCCCTTTCCTTGGTAGCCTAGTTTTAAATGATTTTGGCCTCAAAAGAATTTTTATCAAAATGTTTTTAATGATTGATCGAAAAAGGATTTTTAGTGGTTATTTTTACAAATAGTAGATTGAGGTGATTTTCATAATGAACCATATAATGAATGTAAATGAAAATACTTGGTAAATGGGTTTTAAATAATAATAGAAATGAATATAAAGACATGATGCCATATCAGAGATCGGGTCCTGTAGTGCGCGATCTTAGGGCCAAGTTCTAAAACCCAACTGGGCCACTACGGTTGTAATATATATATATGGTTTGCCCAAGAAAGATTTCTGGATGAACTGTTTTAATGAGATTTACTTAAATGAATTTATCTACTTAACTTTGTTTTCTAATTATTTCTATCAGAAATAAATTTGTATTTAAATTATTTATCTGTTTTTAAAAGTATAGTCCTATTGGGCCTTTCGCTCATATTTTATCTGTTTTCAAAGCCTCTTCCCCCTAGGAGGAGTTCGTAGACCAGACTTGCGAGCAGTAGAAGACCTCGAGTAAGCTATTGTACAAATTAATTAAGGCATGTATTAATTTAACCTTTCCTTCTCTTTTGGACTATGGTTGTAAATTTAAATATTGTCAATACTATATGTGTGTATAAGTTGTGGATCGGTGGGACCCAACACGTGTTTTCTCTTTCTTTATTATTTTAATTTCACTTCTTTTGTTTAATTATTATAAATATTTGTTTAAAAAAGGTTTTAAGTTATCACTTAATTCTTAATTAATTAAATTCTTAAACTGGCATTTTAATTAAAATTTTTATTTAATTAACCTAATTAAATCGCCATGTTACCTCCCATCCTTCGGGGCGTGACATAATAGTATCAGAGCTCAAGGTTATGAACTTTAAGAATTGTGCACACATAGGTACAACATTGAAACACCATTGACAGTCTAAATTTTGTTTTCAGAATTAAGAGAATGACACTTAGACATCGTTCGACAACTGACGCTGACCCTGGGAATGATGAGGGCATGATGAGGGCCATGTTTGCTGCATTTCAATAGATGGTAGCAAGAGAAAGCCAGAGGATTCTGAGACTAGTTGTTGGCATATGTACTTTAAAGTGTTTCAACGTGTATCTATTCTAACCTTTGATGGAAATGAGGACCCACAAGTGGCTGAATATTGGCTAGATTCAATTGTGTGGATACCCTTGGCATGCCAACGGAGTATCGTGTGAAATTTGCAGCATATAAATTCAAAGGTGGTGCTAATACTTGGGATAGATTCGAGGAGCTATTCTATGACCGCTACTTTCTACAAGGATATAGAGACCAAAAGGTGGCTAAATTTTACAAATTGTAGCAGAGTGATATGTCAGTTCGAGAATACGAGGCAAAGTTTAACAAGCTGGCTAGGTTTGCTCCATCTATAGTGGCATCAGAGCTTGAGAAGTGTATTAAATTTCAGGAAGGACTTAAGGCTTCTATTCAATGATAGGTGGTTGCCCTGCGACTTAGAAATTTCAGAGAGCTTGTGTCGTTAGCTATATCTATGGAGAATGATTATACATAGTACTGTGAGGATCAAGCAAGGATGTCAGGAGGACCATAGAGGAGCAACAGGAGGAGCACCAGCAGCCGTCCAACTCAACGGAAGAGTCAACAGGGTAACATGAACAGTAGAAGCAATACTTCATCCAACCATGGGCACAGCAATCCCTATAGCTTTCACTACCACTATTGCCAACAGCTGGGACACATCAAGAGGAACTGCTTAATCAGGAGTGCTCGTCTAGGACTTTAAGTCGAGGAAGGAGCTAGTCGTCAGCCACAACCTCAGACTCTACCTCTACCTTAGCAATTCCCTTAGCTCCAGTTCCATTAGTTCTCTCCCTAGCAACTACCATACCTAATACAAGGATTCCAGTTGTAGAACTACCAGTGTAATGTCCCTTAGTATTGAGCACCAAGTACAGCTAGCGTGCAGTCGCCTTCATTGCAGCAATATCGGTCAGCTAATCTAGAAGCTAGCAATGTTGGTAGAGGAAAAGGGAAAGCTCCAATTCAGATTCACACCATGACATTAGGGAGTTTGGATGCCCAGAACAATAACGCGGTCGTCGATGGTACAATCCTAGTTTCTCTAGCCTTAGCATATGTATTATTTGATACTGGTTCCATACATTCTCTCATTTCAAGCTCTTTTATACATGCCTTGGGATTAGAGATAGAAGAATTTAATGAACTGTTAGTTATAGCCTTACCCTTGGGGCGGGTGTGTGTGAATTATGTATGTAAAGCTTGTAAAATAAAAATTAGGGATGAGATTTTAAAAAGTGATTTGATTGTAATCCCCATGAGTTCATATGATGTAATCCTAGGAATGGACTGGTTGTCCAGATATAATGTAGTTGTAGACTGTCAACTTAAGATAGTGACTTTAGTGTCCGATAGGGGGGACAACAAACATTTACCAAGGTGGTAATGATCGAAGAATGAGTAAGCATCTTATAAAGGCATGTCTCGGAGGGCAGAAGAACCTAGCTTGTTATGCTTTTCTCATGATCTTAGAAGGAGAACTCAGTGCCCTAAGAAGAAATGCAGTAATTCTAGTAGTTGATGAGTTTGAAAATGTCTTCCTCGATAAGTTGTTAAGATTACCACTACATCAGGAGATCGAGTTTGGTATTGAGCTACTTCAGGGAATGACACCAGTTTTTGTAGCACCTTATCGGATGGCGTCGGCAGAGATGGAAGAATTAAGAAAGCAACTTCAGGAGCTTGCTGACAAAGGATATATCCAGAATAGTACATCACCGTGGGGAGCGCTAGTTTTATTTGCTAAGAAGCATGATGGAACCTTCAGGCTGTACATAGATTATCGACAGCTAAATCGAGTCACTGTGAAGAACGAGTATCCTTGCCCTAGGATCGATGAACTGTTTGATCAGTTGGGAGGTTCATGGTATTTTTCGAAGATAGATTTGCATTCAGGATGCTACCAACTTAGGATTAAAGAAGAGGACATTCTCAAAATAGCTTTCAGGACCCAGTATGGACACTTTGAGTTTTTAGTGATGCTGTTTGGATTGACAAATGCTCTAGCAGCTGTCATGGATCTAATGAACAGGATATCCAGGCCTTAACTTGACTAGTTCATGATTGTGTTCATCGACGATATCTTGGTCTACTCTAAGACTTGGGAGGAGTATGAGCAACACCTCAGAATCATGCTTTAGACTCTGCGGGAGCACTAGTTGTATGCTAAGAAAGAAAAATGTGAGTTTTGGCTAACAAAAGTTAAGTTTCTAGGACATGTCATCTCTAAGCAAGGTATCTCTGTGGATTCGTCTAAGGTAAAAGCCATAGTAGAGTGGGAACAACCAAAGAATGTGGCAAAAATTTGTAGTTTCATGGGACTCGTAGGATACCACAGGAAATTTGTAAAGAACTTTTCAAAGATAGCAGCGCCTCTGACAAGACTAATTAGGAAGAATGTCAGGTTTGAGTGGGATGAAAAATATGAGTTCGCCTTCTAAGAGTTAAAGAATCGGTTGAATACAACTCTAGTTTTGGTTATTCCAAATAGTGATGAGCCGTACGAAGTTTACATAGATGCTTCAAGACGTAGACTTAGGTGTGTGCTGATGCAACATGGATGTGTGGTAGTGTATAGATCGAGACAGCTATAATCTCATGAGCAAAACTATCCTACTCATGACTTAGAGCTTGTAGCAGTGATTCACGCATAGAAAATCTAGAGATGCTATTTGTATGGAGCGACATTTCAAGTTCTCTTTGACCATAAGAGTTTAAAGTATTTGTTCACCCAAAGAGATCTAAACTTAAGGCAGTGAAGGTGGATGGAATAGATAGAAGATTATGATTTTGCATTGCAGTACCATCTTGGGAAAGCTAACGTGGTCGCTAATGCACTTAGCAGGAAATCTTCAGATTCTTGCTTGTTTGGCTCTCGAAGATTGGAAAAGGGATGCAACAGTGAGTGAGTACAGACTACAGTATTATGAAGACTATGATCGAGTTTCGGTGTACCATATGGAGATGACCCTAACTCTCATTTAGATGGTGAAACAAAATCAGTGGCGAGACTAGCATCTATAGGGAATCTGGACACGAATTCAGAATGGAGAGCAATTTGAAGAATGGAGAATACATGCTGATGGATTGCTATACTTCAAGGAGCGCCTAGCAGTTCTAGCAATTGCAGAAGTGACAAAGGCCGTGATGGATGAAGCCCATAAGTCTTAATTCGTCATTCATCCAAGGAGTACAAAGATGTTTTGTGATATGAAGAGGCAATACTGGTCGATAGGTATGAAGAAAGATGTCTGAGAATACGTGGCCAAATGTGCGACTTTTCTTCAGGGGAAGGCCAAGCACCAGAAGCTAGCAGGTCAGCTTCAACTGCTTCCTATTCTTGGATGAAAATGAGAGCATATCACAATGGATTTCCTTACCAGTTTGCCGAGGATAGAGCAAAGGCACGATGCAATTTGGGTCATGGTGGACAGGTTAACGAAATCTACACATTTCATCCCTTTCAAGTCAACTTGCTCAAGGAGAGTTCTTGGAGAATTGTACCTGTAGAACATAGTGCGGTTGCACAAAGTTTCTATATTCATCACATCTGATAGAGACACTAGATTTAATGCCAAATACTAGAGAAGCTTTCAGGAGGCCTTGGGTACAAACTTGAACTTCATCATGGCATTTCATCCCCAGACCGATGGGCAATTTGAGCGGGTCATTCAGATCCTCAAGGATATGTTATGTGTGTGTGTGTTAGACTTCAACAAGAATTGCAGGAAGTACTTGCATCTGGCAGAGTTTGCATACAACAACAGTACCAAGCGAGCATTAGCATGGCACCGTTTAAAGCATTGTATGGATGACCATGTCGATCACTGGTGTGTTGGGCAGAACCGAAAGACAAGATTATTCTTGGGCCAAATGAGATTCGACAGCAACGAGAAAGTCATCATGATACGGGATCGATTGGTACACAGATAGAAAGACACCGACCTTTGGAATTCGAGGTAGGAGATTTTGTTTACTTGAAGGTATCACCTTACAAAGGTATCACACAATTCAGAATAGGTGGTAAGCTTGCATCGAGGTACGTTAGACTGTTCAAGATTACTCAATGCGTGGGTTTGGTTGCTTATCGCCTAGATCTTCGTCCTGAACTTTCACACGTTCATGATGTATTCCATATGTCAATGCTTCGTAAATGTCCACTAGAGCAAAACAAGATTATTTTTTTTCCAGGATGTATAGATTCAGGAATACATGACATACGAGGAAATGTCGGTTTAGATTATTGATCGTAAAGTGATCAACTTATGACGTCGAGATATACCACCAGTGAAGGTCGTGTGGCAGCATCACGGGGTTGATGAAGCCACTTGGGAATTAGAATCAACTATGTGGAAATTGTATCTGCATTTGTTTTGTTTTTGAAATAATTGTAATTTTGAGGACAAAATTTCTTTTAGGGGTGGAGAGTTGTAACGCCCCAAAATTAATTAAGTGATACTAGTGTGTAAAATGGTGGATTAGTGTGCCATGATGAATGTTTTAAACTTAATTTAATTGTTTTGTGAAATTTCTAAATTAATGTTTGTTGTTGATTTTTTTAATTATTTTTAATCACTCTTAATTATTTTTATTTGTTATTTTGAATTTTGAAACAAAGCAATTTGTCAAATACTAACCATGTCCTTTTTGAAAAACTGTGGGTGGCACACGGTTTTTCCTCATCAGTTTTACTCTCCCTCTCCTTATATATTTCTTTCCCTCACTCTCTCCCTCTCATTCTTGTTCTCTCTCTCTCTCTCTTTGCCTCGCTCTCTCTCTTTTCTCTCTCTTTTGATTCAAAAAATTTTGAGTTTAAACTTCAATCCTCAATCAATTGGAAGCTTGGGAACGTGATTTAGCAATCATAACTTCGATTTAAAGCTTAAATCAATGTTAGTTTTCAAACTCTAAACTTTTGTAAAATTTTCAATTTTTTAGCATTTTGAAATCTAAGCTTATTTGAGTTTAGAAAACCTTTAATATAAGTTCGAGAAACTTAAAATACCTAGAATCTAAGCTTAGTTTGAAGAAAAACAAATTTGAATCAAGATTTTTCATTTTTCTCTATTTTTCTCCATTTTTGAACTTAGTAAAAAATCCTTGTGTAAATCTTGTTTTAATGTGTTAAAAAGTAATCTACTACATTTTTCTATCAACTATGATCATTATTTATGCTTGGAAATTGAGAAAACAAGTTGAAATTGAGGATTGGAGCTTGGGAGGTCGAGGCTCAATTTCTAGAAAATTCTAGAATTTTCCAGTTCGGCAGGCCAGATTCATGAGTTCGATAGGCCGGATTCATACGATCGGCTGGCTGAACTCAAAAAATTTCGCCAAGCCAGACCTAATTTGTCTACAGGCCAAATTGCACAGTTCGACAGGCCGAACTAGGAGACCGACAAGCCGACTGGGCATAGTAAAAATTTTTTATTTTTCACCTGTTTTTATTGTTTTGAACCCCGATAGAGATTTTAAACTTTCAGTATGATTTTATAGACTTAACTGGCACACTAGGACATCATGAGATAGTTTAGTAACATAGAATATCTCAAGCTAGATACTGATACACCTAGTTTCTATTTAAGGTTGTTCGTGGTTTTGCGGGGCTAACGTATAGTAGACAGAGACTACGGTATGGGATACCGGCACGAGTATTGAGGTAGAACTTCTGCCCCTTTCCTTGGTAGCCTAGTTTTAAATGATTTTGGCCTCAAAAGGATTTTTATCAAAATGTTTTTAATGATTGATCGAAAAAGGATTTTTAGTGATTATTTTTACAAACAGTAGATTGAGGTGATTTTCATAATGAACCACATAATGAATGTAAATGAAAATACTTGGTAGATGGGTTTTAAATAATAATAGAAATGAATATAAGTGCATGATGTCATATCAGAGATCGAGTTGTGTAGCGCACGACCTTAAGGGTAGGTCCTAAAACTCAGCTGGACTACTACGGTGGTGATATATATATATATGGTTTGCCCAAGAAGATAAAAGGTACTTTCTGAACGAACTATTTTAATGAGATTTACTTAAATGAATTTATTTACTTAACTTTGTTTTCTAATTATTTCTATTAGAAATAAATTTGTATTTAAATTATTTATCTGTATTCAAAAGTATAGTCTTACTGAGCCTTTTTATCATATTTTATCTATTTTCAAAACCTCTTTCCTCTAGGTGGAGTACAGCTTAGGATTGACGAAGGGTCCGTAGACTGGACTTGCAAGCAGTAGAAGATCCCGAGTAGGCTATTGTACAAATTAATCAAGGCATTTATTAATTTAACCTTTCCTTCTCTTTTGGACTGTGGTTGTAAATTTAAATATTGTCGATACTATGTGTGTGTACAAGTTGTAGGTCGGTGGAAACCAACACGTGTTTTCTCTTTCTTTATTATTTTAATTTCACTTGTTATGTTCTTTTGTTTAATTATTATAAATATTTGTTTAAAAAAGGTTTTAAGTTATCACTAAATTCTTAATTAATTAAATTCTTAAACTGGCGTTTTAATTAAAATTTTTATTTAATTAACCTAATTAAATCACCACGTCACCTCCCGTACTCCGAGGCGTGACATATATTCACCTGTTACTAGATGTTCTAAAAAGAAATCATAAACAACTAGAAGTAGAATTAAGAATAGATTTAAATCTAGAAAACTTAAATATAACTTTAGAAAGCATTGACCATATTAAAGAGATACAATACAATCTAATAGAGCAATTAATATCGTAATCAAAACTATGTCGCTTACAGACAAAATTTGTGAAAGTTTAAATATAATAGATTTGGTAAAAAACAAATGGCTAAAAGACTAAAGAAAAGTCAAATAAATTTGCTAGAATGCCATGAAGAAAACTACCAAAAAAAAAAAAAAATTAGGAATAAATTTATGGACTCCATAGAATTAGATAATACCTGAAGAATAATAAATAACTTAGTAAATACATTAGATCAAATTATTATAGAAAATAATTTTACTAGCTATTGGAAGATAATTATTGTCTTTTAAAGGCTAAAAAATATCTAGAAGAATTTAACGATAGGATAAAAAGCTTAAAAGAAAGACCCGCAGAATTGAATAACTATCTACTAATTTATAAATTGTACTAAGAAGAAATAAGATTATTAGAAGAAAGACATGAACAACTAATAAAAGAAGTAAAATTGGCATAGAAAAATAACAACTTAGAAATCATCCATACCAGACATTAGATTTTAATGAATATGGTACTATAGTATACATGAATAATGGATTTCAGTGCCAAGGAAGAAGTTCTTAGAATGCAATAAAGATATGTAGAGGAATTAACAAAGAGAATAAACCTCTTAAATATCGAAATGGATAGAGTTAGAGAACAAATTAGACTAACTAGACCTAAACAATAGGCTAGATGGACCAGATTTAGATTATATAGGATGGAAAGAGATAAATTATGTGAAATTAGAAGAAAAGTACAAATAAGAATAAATTGGAGATTTAGGACAAGAGAAAAAAATAAATGAAATAGAAATCCATATCAAACATTAAACTTCAGAGAATATGAAGATTGTAGTATTCATGAGTATACCAATAGAAATGCCAAACGAGTCAGTCTAGTCTAGGTAAGTGATAGAGAGATTCCGCCTTAGTCTTTAGAGCATGGGTACGCAAACTAGACTGGTAACTTTCAATAGGTACGCCCCCTGGTATCGGAGCCATAAACAAAAAGTGTTTTATGTTATATGAGTAATATAGATTATTTAGATTTAGCTATAACCAAAATACCTAGTAAGAAAAATACTATAGATCAATTAAAGATTTTATGTTACATGTGTAACGTCCGCTGTTTTCTTCTATGGACACTTATGTTAATTTAACGTTAGAATGTGATGTTTAAGTGCTATTATTATTTATGTTAAGTAAATTAACTTTTTATTAAGAAATGTCACAGGTGACGGCATGTGGGATCGATGTGCTCGGGATATTCATGTCAAAAATGATGATAAGTTTAAAGTAATTTTTTTCTAAAAGAGTTTTCAACTTGCCCTAAATTTATAATTTTTTATGCTCTAGGGTTATGTATGCCTACAGTTATATTCTTGATGATGACATAAATGTTGTTACATATTTCCTTATTTTTATAATATTTATGATGCTATGATAATTACATATGTAGCATTTTTATTATAATGGCATTAAGTAATTAGATAATATAAAATGTCTAAGAGAATAATGTGAAAATTAATATTTTTAGGTTATGGAAGTAATTAGTTTTGTTATATATAAGTAATTATATATTATAATTA
>CAMOHE010037705.1:0-10810 GCA_946598075.1 Artocarpus hirsutus | reverse complement strand
CCGAGCTTGTATTTACACAACCTTGGTTCAGAGGATTTTAAAGTTTAAAAATGTTGCATTAGACAATGCAACAAATACACGAACTTTTTAAGTAAGAAAATTATGAATTTATTTAGAATTAAAAATGATTATTAAAGTTTTACGTTATGTTAAGAAATGAATTTTATAAATATGTTTTTATGAAATTATTATGAAAGTTTAAAAGAAAAGATTTAAGAAATTAGTATCTTAAACTTAAAAGTTTAAGTTATAAGAAATTATGTTTTGGCTAGTTTAAGAAGGTTTGATACAACAAATGTGCGAAGTTTTTAAGTGAGAAAATTATATAATCATTTATAATAAGAAAATGATTATATAATTTTATGCCAAAATAAGTAATGATTTTTATGAATATGTTTTTAGGAATTTACTTTCATGAAGTCTAGATGAATATACATCGAAAATTATTATTATTATGTCGGTTAAGTAAACGAGTTTCAAGTAATTATTATTATGATAAGATCTGAAAAGACTAATTTTTAAGATACCAATATGTTATGTTTAAGATGTTAAATTATAAATAAAATATATAAATGATTTTTAAGACAGTTTTAAAGAACATATAAATGAGGTTTTTATCTCAATATTTAATTTAAAATTGTTTTGAAAATAGTTTTATTTAAATTAAGAAATGTCTTTAAAGTAATAGATGTTAAATAATTATCCTTATGTTTAAAAAGAAAAGTTCAAGAAAATTACTATGGTTATGTTTCATGAAATAAATGTTATGAGTTATGCAAAGGATCATGCTTTTGGAAATAATGGTTATGTTAAAACATAATTATTATTATTACGTTATCATCACGTTTAGAAATTTATGTTATTATATTCGGTTTATGAAATTAAGTTTTGAGATATGATTTTTAAATCTTTTAAGGTTATATGTTGATAATTCTTTATTATCAATAATTCATTTATTACTAAGTTTTGGAAAACATTAGTACTTCCTTTAAAGCTTTATGCCAAGGATTCAACAGCAAGAATCCATTAAAAAAAAATTTATTCCAAAATTTCTGTACTTTATTCTTAAGTATGTTTAAATTCATAATCATGTTTAGTTAAGTGGCGGCCACGTAGGAAGGGTCGTCTCAACATCAACGTCCGTGTAAAGAAAGTTACAGAGATATCTCTCTCTCTCTCTCTTACAAAGAAACATTTGACAAAGTGCTCAAAATTAAGAAAAATCACAATTTTCCAATTGCAATTCAGTTGAATTTACGCACAAACTTGGTAAAATCAACTTTTCCTAAAAGTTATGCTTAATCCATGACATTCATTATGGGTCCAAGAGAATTCACGATAATAACACAAAAAGCATCAAGAAAACACAAGACTCTATTTTTTTTTCAAAAGATACAAAAACAAAAATCTATACAAAAGACAAACAAAGTTTCCTTAAACTTAATATACGCATTATCCTCAAAGCGTAAGAAATCAAGACAACAAGGAAGGGTTTTAAGAAACTCCCCTATGCCAATTTTGTGCTGAGGCTTAATGGCTAGCTTGCTCTCTTGAAATGAATCACTCCTTTAGCTCCGACTTGTATCTACAAGAGAAAAACACTAAAGCAAACTAAGAAGTTTAAAAAAAAACTTAGAATTAAAAAAAAAAACTCAAACAAAAACAAGAAAAATTTAGAGAACTTAGGTTGCCTCCCAAAAAAGTGCTTGATCTATAATCATCAGCTTGACTCTTTGAGAAACACTCATAAAAGCAGCTTCTACCTATGGTAAGTGTCATATATAGGGCTTTCTTTATGATGCCCTCAAGCTTTGCAAGATGCTTAACTTCTCGGCATGTGGCACCAACAAGACAAGACTTTGAAAAGTGGTAGGCTTGATTGGAGAACTTTATTTTTTGGCTCGAAATTAAAAAGGGTGTAATATGGAGATGATGGTGATGATAGCCAAAATGGATTGGATGGCAATCTATGCATAGTGTCATTGATGAGCTCAAATCAATGATCTCACAACTTTCCACATCCTCCAACAACTCTTTTACTTCCTCCTCTTGTAGGAATCCCTCTAATATCCCTTCTAAGTGTTTTATACTCTCTACTTGACAATCCATTACTATGCTTGTGATTTGATCTTTATTGAACTTATGATTAAGTAAAGACATCGCTTGATTTGGCAAGTATAGATTAGTGATTGAGCAGGACTCCAACTTAGCAAATGTTTAAGCTAAAACTTCTTCAAAGGGTTCTTGTTTTTTATCCTAAGTAATTATTTCCTCTAGAGGCTCAAATTCCTAAGAAGGCTCTATAAAATCTGAATTACTCTTCATATCTTGGTCGTCTGAATAATTTGAATAGCAATCATCATCAAACCACATCAAATCCTCCATTAATTAATGGTCACTATAAGGATCAAATATTTCCACTTCCTTCTCTAGGCAGCCTTATAAAATTGTTTTCTTACTATGCTTCATGTTTTCATCAAGATACAACCTAGAGTCTGTGATTTAAAGATTTTCCTCAATGGTGGCCTTGAATCAGTCCAAAGCAACTTCCAAAGATCTATTCTCTTCTTGTTGGCCAAAGGATTGTTCCATCATGTTTGGTCGGCTACTCCATGAAGGATTTTGGTAGCTTTCCTAACCAAATTGTGCATTGAGAGATCCCAATGGCAATGACAATCAAAGACTGCCATATCCTCTTATAGATAGTAAGCTTTGTCAATGGTTCTTGAAAAGAAAGAACTGCCATCAGAATTGGCCACCCCATTATTCACCCAAACTCTAGCTTCATAACATAATCCTTGACAAAATTTTAAGAGAAGAGCCCACTTTGGGAAGTTGTGATTTGGGAACCCTTCAAGCATATGTTATCACTCTTAAGTCACGTCAAAAATTCAATGTCTTGTTAGACAAATCTTACAAGGACTTGCCGATGAGACTTTTTTGAATACCTTGCACAAAATAAACACATAAAAGAAATTAAAAATCAAAGAAAACAAAAATAAAATCAAAGAAAACAAACAATGTTCAAACTAACCCTAGAGCTAAATAGTGTAGATATTAACCAAAATTAAACAAAACAATTTCTAGCAAAGGCGGTAAATATCTTGTTCGTAAAAAATCCATACGTACATAGAATCGTATAAACAAGTAACATAATCATGAGTGAGTATCGTTCCCACAGAGATTGAGTTTAATTTTCATTAATTACTGGTAAAGCCCCCAAAATGTTTCCTCTTAAATGGCGGATGTATATAGTATGGAAAAGTTGACGTATCCACAAGAAGGTGAGAAGTTTGTAACTCGAAAGATTGTTAAAAATAAACGTTCAAAAAGGCAAGCGGATTTTCAAGACAAAGTTTAAAATCAAAGAAATATTTTTTTTGTGATTTTTTTAATTCAAAATTTGAAACATAAAATTAAAGCGGTGAAGCTTAGAGAATTTCCTGTATGTTTCGCAACTGATATGGGATTTTAACTTTAATTAATAATTATCTTAAGCATTTGATTTATTATATCTTTTCTCATTAATTGTAAGCATCTTTACTAATTTTATAGGCCAACCAAAAGCGACAATATAGCAAGCCATAATGCAGTATGAGTCTTCCTATAAAAATAGCAAAATAACCATCTCTCAGTAATGATTAAGTGCACTAATTATGAAAATTATAACCGCTATTACTCAACTATAACCAACATAATTGTAGGATAAAAAAGATAATAACAAACCAAAATTATTATATTAATTTGTATGGAATAAATTATTGCATTAATTCCAGCAACACCTCGTCTTGTTAAATAGTTTAAGAATATACTATACCATCTTCTGTCTACAATAAATCAAGAATTATCAAGTATTTACTATGCCAATCCATGTCTATAATGCAACAAATACTCAACTTAATAAACGAGCATGACTTCAATATTATTAATATTAATTATGCAATACAATTAAATTACATAAAGAAAGCATGAATGAATTTATGTAAGAATTGGCCAGCATAACAACATTAATAATAAATATCAAAAACATAAAGATATAATTTTTCCACAAAATATAAGCAATACAAAGTAGATATAGAGTCAAAATCTATACCAAAATACTATGCATACAAGATCATCTCTTTGTCTCACCAGACTCTCTACACCAATTTAAACATTATTTTATTATTTTTACCTAAGGGATAAAAATAAGAAAAGAAGTGAAGGGAAAACGAAGAAGAGGGAGAAGAAGGCCCGTTGAGGGGTGCCAAAATGAAGGGGGAAGTCCCCCTTACATAGTGCAAGAATTGCACTATTGAAGAAATTTTTATTAATATTTTTATTATATTTTATTAATATTATTTTATTTTATTATTTTATTGCTATTATTATTATTATTACCTAATTAGACCTGCCCCCATATCACGAGACTCACGTTGAGCTTTTCTGCTCTTTTCTTCTTCATCTTTTTTTCTTTTTTCTCTTTTGTTTTGGCGAGCCTCAACCCCTAAGAATGGGAATTTTCCTTTGAGATCCAGTGTGATTGGGCAATGCAAGGCACAAATCAGACGTGATCCTAGCAGCTAAAATCCCGATCCAACGGACACAAAACAAGGAGGAAAATGGGTCCAAGTGGAACCAGTGGGACCTACATCGACAACCGTTCGATCAATTTAGGAAATCCAATTCGATGGCTAAGGAAACAAATACACGTGCAACGCGAACACCAAATCAGACAACACTCTCAGACACGAGAGGCCTACCTGACACGCGTCAACGCTGACGCGCTCTCCCATGCTAACTCGTGGTTTGCGCATCTTTGACGGCGGTGTAGATCCAATAGACGAGATACATTTGGCAGCTGATCGAACGCTCCATATTTTGCCACGTGTCCTCCTTTAGATAAATTCAAATTTTTTTTAGGTATTTGTTGTTCGATTTTGCCTTTTTTTGCATCGTTTTGCTCCGTTTATCCTCCAGATTTTAAATCTAAAATAAATTAGACAAACCAAATTTAATTATTTAACAAACATTATTTTCACAATAATTAAAAATATTTATTTTACAATAAAACACACAAAAATTACTAAAAATAGATAAAAACTTATAAAATTAACAAACCTTAACAGATATGCTATTTAAGACTCTAAATTATTTTTGGAAATTACCATAGATAAAATAGAACATATTTATGAACTCAAAATACATTTACAAACACTTTAAGACTTAAAATAAAATTACACAACATAAATTTTATGGTTTTGACTATTTACAAACTAATCACACATTTTACATACCAAAATGACTCTAAAAATTACTTAAAATATTATTAAACATAAAAACACACTAAAAACACATTTTTAAATACATTTACACACCAAGACACAAAAATACTAATTAATACAAAAATGCTATTAATTAGAGGATTTAATGAGAAATATAAGTATAAATAAATGATTTTAGTCTTAGAAAATATACACTTTTACAGTCTCATCAATTGCCAACATTGTATCAACTTTAAAATTAATTGAATGACTGATTATGAAAAAGAGAAATAGATAAAGTTAAAATAAACAAGATAAGCTAAAGAACATGAAAATAAAATATCACTTTAACAATTCATTTTATACACTTTAATAAAATAAAATATCTAGAATCACAATTACATTTAAACAATTCACTCTAACCTTCTCTCTCTCCTTAATTAATCGTAACAAACTAAATTGATAGTCAAGCAACCTCTCTAATATCTAAAAGCCTCTCCAGATAGCAAATGGAAATGCCTAAAAATATATTATCCACTATATTCCTATGAGGATAAAAATGCCAAAGGTTCATTAAGATCTGGGCCCTCTTTAATGACTACACATGCTATATAGTATACTCATATCCTTCATGACACGTGCCTTTCCATCCATAGAACAAAATTCCCTTTTCCAAGTGCATTAAGATTACTTATTCAACAACGTCTAAATGGTGATCAAGCATTTTTAGGCATTAGGCTCAAAATGGAACAATCAATTTAGTAAGATAACATGCATTCATTGACATGAAAGAGAAATTAAAAGTAAATATTTAGATGATATTACAATTCTATAATAAAAAGAACATTAATTCATAATTGAAAATCAAAGCACAATCTCAAAGATTGCAACATCAACAAGCAATAAAAATAATTGAAAAAAAAAAGTTAAAGAGAAAACTAGTGCAAAAATCCCCCAAATGTGCATTGTTCTTTTCCTTTTTCTTGCTTCTTGGCATTTTCTTCTTTGATATTGTTGAAAACAAAACCTAAAACTAATCCTAAATCTATAAATAAAGCTCTAAAAATATTTTTCTCTCTATCCCAAAAATGGCTTGAAAAAGTGATAACATGTAAAATTGTACTTGTT
Organism: Artocarpus hirsutus; assembly: GCA_946598075.1. Lineage (NCBI taxonomy): Eukaryota > Viridiplantae > Streptophyta > Magnoliopsida > Rosales > Moraceae > Artocarpus > Artocarpus hirsutus. The sequence continues at coordinate 4,439 of CAMOHE010037705.1, read as the reverse complement.
TATGAGTTTGAAATAATTTATTTAATATTTTATTTGTTATTAAATCCTCTAATTAAGCATTCTTGTGCGTTTTTAGTGTTTTAATGTATTTTCTATAAAATATGTTTAATTTCATGTTTTATTGTTGAATTATATTTTTGGTAATTTTTAGCATAGTTTTTAAGTGTTAATTATTTTACTTTTGTGAAATATATCAAAACCATAAGTTTAATTAACTTTTTTTTTTATTTTAGAGTGTGTTTTTAGTGTTAAGTTAATTTTGTGTTAAATATGTGTTTACTTAATTTTAGTCATTTTTATTTTGTAAAATAATTACTCTTTTTTTTGTTTGATTGCAAGAAATTTTCATTCTAGGATGAAAATAAGAAGAAAAATGCAAGAAAAATTCAAAAATGTGGTAAAAAAAATATAATTTTCTTCGTATTTGTAGCGCAAGCGACATCAGCTTCGTGTCGGGGTCGACATCCATGTGGCAAAATTTTATTTGTCATCAACTGCATAATTAGCGCCTAGTTAGCCATGTTTCCCACGCTCTGTTAAGTGTCACAATTCCATTGGTCCAGCCATGGCGCATGCAGCTCACTGGCGATTAGGTCGCATCTTCGATATGTGGGTCCCACTTCACATGGGGGGCTCAGTTAGGACTTTTGTGAAATGTGGACAAGCACATGTGGGCTCGAGATCCAAGCCGTCCATAGAGCTTTCTCTGATCAGATTTAATGATCGTGATCACTAAATGTTGGCCCGCCTCGTTGCCCTATTTTTAGCCTTTGGATCTCAATTTAAGGGTCTAGAACTCCTTGTTTCTCTCTTGTCTTGAGTAGTAAAGCACTGTATTTCAAACTCAATCTTGCATTCCCAAGAGCTGCAACGAGCAGAGAAAGAAAAAAAATAATATAACTTACAATTAAGTTGCCTCCGTTATTCTTAAATCAAGCGCGCCATCAACTGTCGAAGATTGCTACTAAATGATGTCAACCACTCCATCAGAATTACTGTGACCTCATCCACTTCTGTATGTAAAAATTTTGAAAAGAATCATGGGTTCACCTATGAAAAGGTAGCATTTTTTCAGTCAAAATCAGCAATTCCTCGTTGTAAAAATCAATAAACACTCAAAAGTTTGAGAGAAAGATAGAAAGAAATAGAGGGTCCAAGGAGCTTTTTGCAAGAAGATTCTTAGAGATCATCACCATTTTTCAATTTTTGCTAATGTTCTGAGCTGAAACTATGGTTACTTTTTATGTTTTTGTTGTTAATTTTAATTATATCTAGCTAAATTTATTTTTAGTTAAAGGTGATTTCGAAGCCTTGGACATTATTATATAGTTTATTATGTGATTTATTATCCATCTTTTCAGTTGAGATTATTTATGTTTCATTATAATTAATGTTTATGATTACTTTCTTGTGTTATTTGGTGTGGCCGACTAAATAAGATTTTAAAATTACCAACTGCTAGGTTAGAAATTTTGATCCATAATTGTCTTTCATTTTTAACCATTAGTAGCAAGTTATGATTTACAATTACGGGAGGCTTTTGTTTGATTGTGATGTAAAACATAACCTAAGTAGAATGAACCAAGCTTGTGTGTTTGTTGCTTAGACAAATTATCTTTCTCAACTTAATGCTTACGTTAGATTGAATCTAAAGAACTTGTTCTAGGTTATTTAATAGAAAGAGATTTGACAAAGAGCTTGTTCTACTAAACTACAAGGTAAGAAGAGATCGAGATAGCAGAGCTTGTTGTTATCTACAGTTGATAATTTCAATAGAAATTTGGAAATAATTCCATAATCGCCCTATAATTATTGTCCAATGGTGGAGAGAAAAAACCTTTAAACATTTTTATATTATTGATTTAAGTCTCTAAATTGAGCATTTGTTTTATTTAATTTGTTATTTTAAATTTAAGTAATTTTATTGATTATTAGTGAGTGACATTTTAATTTTGCATCAATTTAGTTAAGCAAACAAAAACCCCATTTTGCATTGTGTATATTTATTTGTTTTTGACGTTTTAAATTTTTGTTAAACAATAAAAAAAGAATACAGATGAATATTTGATTTTTTATTTGTTTTATTATTTAGTAAAAATTAATAACAAATTAATTAAAATCAATTTTCGTAGGAGCATGCTCTACTCATTTTCTATATTACTTGATATGATTACGTATACTTGTGTACACAAGAATTCCACATCAAAAAAGCGTTTTTTTTTTTTTTTTGCTTTGCTCGAGTTTTTTTTCTCTTGTTTTTATTTTTTGGGCTCTGCATTGATGCAAACTTCAAACTTACCTTGTGTTTGGCAATAGTGGTCTACACTACTTTTTCAGTTATAAATAGTGTAAAGCTCTCACATACTATAGTAACAATTAAAAAAACGCTATAGTGTAAAGCTCTTATATGCTATAATAAAAACAGTTCTAACCAATAATTTTCACCACCATGCCACACAAATGCTCGGTTCTGATCATGAAAGTGACAATGAAAGATTCATCAATGCTTTCTCTAAGTTGTCAAGTTACGCTTCTTCTTTTTGAGCCCTGGACCCAAACAAGTTGAAAATTCTTATTATTACATATTTATAATTTTCATAATCCTTAAACAATCGATGGTGTTTAATTTAGATTTTTAATTTTTATAGTCTCAAGTGGTATTTAATTTATTATATTATTACATAATATTATATAATAGACACAAAAAATTAAAACGAAGTAAAGTATTGGGTAAAAACATTTTCAAATCTTTTAAATGATGTGAACGACACAAAAATTTGAGGCTTTCAGTAGATGAGTTGGGTGCAATCACTATGAGTTCGTTTGAAAAACACGTTAGAAAAAATAAGTTTCAACTACTACAGTGTAAGGTTCTCATACGTTAAAATGAAAAGCAAAATTTTACTATAATGTAAAGTTATCACGTGCTACAGTATTTAAGTTGTTATTGTTAGAATTATGGCCCACATATATTAAGGCCTATAAAATATATCAGATTTATTTATTTATTTATTTAGTTTAATAATTATTTAAATGCTAAAATTCTATTGGCTATGAGGGGTTGCAACTCTTATTAAAAGATGTGTCTATATCTGAAAAGATATGTCTATATCTGAAGAGATATGTGCTTTGATGGAAAGGCACCTATTGAGGGTCTATAAATAGGAGTCTAGTCCTCTCTCCACCTAATAAATTTTGTATTCTTCTCTCCATCAGAAAAATACGTTAAAAGAAAATTGAGGGTTTAGAGAGAGAAACTAGGTTCTTCTTCTCTGACAGTTTCTATTCTAGAGTTCTCTAATTATTGAAGCTATGAATCAAGGTACGCTCTAAATCTTATTCTGTAAAAATTATTGAGTTTTAAGATTTCTGAGAATTACAGATATTAAAGTTTACATGTGGAATCAGAGCATTAGGTTTTTGAAACTCATCATTTTTCTTTACGGTATATTCTTAATTATGTTTATACCCAAAATGTCTCTGTAAATTGAATTATGAATTTATTCAGGTTCATTCCGCGATTGGAAGCATTAATTATTTAGTTAATATTGTTGGCTCCAAGGTTTCTCAAAGCTTTTAATACTCTTTTGATGATAACAAATACAATTTTTATTATTTGTGCAAAATACTCTTTTAAACATATATTTTTTTAATGTCACATTGCATACTTGCATTTGATACTGTTTTAAATTCAAATTGCATGGCTCATGCTGTCTTAGAAGTGCTTAAACATGTTGATGTAAAATTAGTTTCAAAAACAGGTCACATAGGCTTTTTTTTTTTTTGGCCTAAGGCAGATCGGCCTGCCGACCAAATTTGGTCGGCCTGCCGAAAACCCTGCTTCGGCCTGCCGATCTGGGGATTTTTAACCCCCCATCTGCAGAGGCTCTGACGGCCTGCCGATGGTATCTTCGGCCTGCCGAAGTTCCGAATATCGGCCTACCGAACACCCTACTTCGGCCTGCCGATCTGGGGATGTTAAACCCCCCCATCTGCAGAGGCTCTGTCGGCCTGCCGAAGAATTGGCTTCAGCCTGCCAGTGATTCATGTTCGGCCTGCCGAACTGTGAACCGGTCTGCCGATCTGGTGACCGTTGAAAATTTGTTTCTTGGTGCTTCAAACTTCGGCCTGCCGAACTTATATTCCGGCCTGCCGAACTGTCTGTAACTGCTATTTTTTTGACCGTTGGAACTCTGTTTGTAACGGCTAGATTGACTCAAAATTGATGTGTTCAGATGTTTCTAAGCACTAGGAAGCTATAAATACCCATCCATTCAATGTGCATGATATAATGAATGAATTGAAGTGAAATTTGATATTACTCTACATTGTTCTTAAGCATTCATTACACACACATATTCTCTTGAGCCAAACTTGTTTCATATTTACCTTGAGAATTACTCACACCTCCAAACACATACCACTATTGTATTTTCATC
>CAMOHE010037704.1:0-29891 GCA_946598075.1 Artocarpus hirsutus | reverse complement strand
TGAAAACATTGATGTTTATGAAATAGGTACTTGTGGGTACTCTACAATACATACGAACTCATGTTTTATGGATAACATGTGATTATCATTTCATGCATGGTATGACAACCATATTAAAGGAACTGGTAAATATGTCACCAGAAGTTAAAAAAAGTGTCGTATCGACTCCCGAAGTAAGGAGAGTTTAAAGGATAAAATATGGTCACGGTGTTACGTAGACCCTAATGAAATTGCGCAATGGTACGAACACTTGTGCCCTAATAAAAGATAAGAAACGATGAAGATAAGGAAGTTCATAAGAAAGCATAATTGAATCATGCATTCATTTGATTGTCCATGTGGGATTTATGGGACTTACTGGGCAATAGCTCATTAAGTATTTTATGCTGTAGGTATTCCGACGAGAAGGCCTAAATAAATTCTAATGATGAGCTGACGGACGGATGATATGTGCAGACTGGGTATGGAGTCTGCTACTGTATGTTTCCGCTGTATGTATTAAAAGTTATTTTGAAAAGAATGGATTGAAAAGAGGAGTATTGTAAAAGTAAGAATGTTTATGTAAATGTAAGTTTGTGATAGTATTTTGGAAGTTTTCGAAAATTATAGTATGTGAAATATTCATTCAGTTAAAAAAAAAATTTTCTAAATTTTTGCCCCTAAGTACGTAAGAAAGGATTTAATCACAGCCCAAAAAGATAGGTTGTGACACAAATAGTAGGCTTGACCCATTTTCCTTTATTTCTTTATTAAGAGAATGAGGAAAATAAGCTAAACTAAAGGAGCAATAATCATTAGTAGACCCAAGCTTAGAAATCATAAGTAAATAGACCATGAAGACGTTCATTCAGATTTAAATTCACTTAAAAATCCAAAACTACCCCTGCATAAAAAAAAACTAAAATTTCTTTCCTCCATAATCAAAAGTTTTATCTTCTCTCATAGCATTGTCTCTCCTCCTTACCCACATGACTTTTCTCTTTCTCATCCTCTTTCTTGTCCCCTTTTTCTTTCTATCTTTGTTTTTGCAAGTCTTTCTCTTTCCCTCTCTCTTTCTCTCCTTTGGCTGTTTCCTCTGTTCGACCACTACTATCTCGCTTAAATCGCCTTATGGTGATGACTAAAGTGTAGCGGCGACGACCTCCGACATCACAATTTGATTTTCTTCTTCTTTTTTCACTCTCCTTGTTGGAAAAGAAGTATGTAGCAAATTGTAAAATTTTTAGAAATGAACTCTTTTCTGTAAACAAGTTAGACATGCTATATATGATAAACTAATAAAAGATCTTTTATACCTTGTAAAGTCGGAACCACAATTCTTATAGGAATTTGCAAGACAAAACTACTACTAAGAATGGCGATTGGAAGAGCTTCAACCAATTATTCTTTTTTGCTATTCTCTTTTCCACAACCGGAGCGCGAGTAGGCACATGTTGATCGATTCTCCCTTAGTAACTACTCCCCACAATCACAAGAGAAAAATAAGAATTATTGTTTCAGATATTGAACTACAATTCTTTAGAGTGACATAATTTCTCTTTCTAGAAACTCTTTAAACCTCTTAAGTGATTTCACTGATGATGTAAAACCATTGGAAAACATGTCCTATTTATAGCGGTTGGATTGGGACTCATTTTGATCAGATTAGGCTTCCAAGTTTGAATTTAGATCAACTTCCCAAACAAAAATGCGTAGCACATGAATTGTTAACTTAGCAGCGGTGGTCGACCGGCCTACACCGTGTTTGGCCAATCAGGCTGATGTGGCAGCCCCTGCGACTCGTTTTTCAACCCTAGAGAGTTATTCTATCTATTTGTTTAAACCGATTGGATAATACTTATTTTATTTGACCCGAGTATCTTTCATAAAGCCTTAGTTTTAATTCAAACAACATAGTATAGAAGTTATCTAATTACATAGTATAGAAGTTATCTAATTAAAACAATCATAAATAGATTATCCCATATTCAAATAAAATATATCTCAAATAATTCAACATGTTTATTTTGAATTAATTCATGACATTAATTCAACCAATAAATTAAACATGAATTATTAAAATTTAAGTCAATCTTAAGAATTATCATATGTCGAAAAATCATACTGTATCATTATAGGAAAATATATGCACTAACAAAAGGTTTTTGATGGACATATATAGATTAATCTCCTATAATTATAAAATAACATATCCCGACATATACATTTTATAATTATCAACTCTAAAGTTATTTAACTAAAAGATTAGAGTTACACTTTTAAACTATATATAAATTAAAAAACTCCAATAAGTTAAAAGTCCATGACATATCATAATGTGTAACATTCCTATAGGATATTCATAATCGGCTTAAAGATAAATTCTGTTTTACCTTTCTGATGATATTTATTATATGTTCTATTATTTCACCATTGGAAAACTTATTATTTATAACCAATACAAATAGTATACTATTTGGTTACACATATGTATTCAAATGGATGAGCACTTTAGTTTCTAATTATAGGATAATGCTTATAAGAAAATATCATTCATTCTACAAAAGAGCTATAAATTTCATATCTACAATAACAAGTCTATGTCAATCAAGATTCATGTCTCTAACGCACTGGTATGCGTACCTACATATAATTCAAGATGTCATCCTTTGGTGCATCAAAAGACAAAAGTTAAAAATACGGGCGCATTGATTCATTTCAGGATCAAGTTGTAACATATATGATTGTCTAAAGTGAACTGATTTATTCAAATAAAATTATTAACTAAATTAATTTAACTTTAGTCCCGATCTAATATAATATTACTAATGACAATATACCAATGTGTCTACTTATGTAGCTCCCTCCAATAGTCCAATGACCTAGACAAGCCATATTCTATTAGGGATGTTGACAATATAATAATCTTATTATGAATAAAGCTCTTAGCTTTATTCCCTTGATTGCAGACCTCTTATATTTAGACTATCACATTAAGATTCACGTCTTCTGCATAATTTGTCCATCATATACATGATCTTAATGGTTTAGATTGACTGCCTCAGAATTTTGTTTGTTTATCATATATCCAATACAAATGAACGTAAAGAGGACATATTTGATATATAAAATAAATATTACACTCTTTATTGATTAAATATCTTAAAAACAATTACATTATTTAATCTTTAGGGCACTTAGTCTAACACCCATCTCCATCTCCCCGTCTTTTTCTCTCTCCTTACTCTTTCTTCTTTGATGGCGACTTTAGACCAACAAACACTGTTGTTGCATGCCAAGAAGGCACTCCATGCTATTCTGATGAGAGCTCCTCCTTTGCATGACTTTGGAAAAACCTAATCTTTTGTACGCCGATGATAACGGTGTTCATCGAATCGACTCAACCGATCAAACCCACCAGTCCAATATAATCTAACCCATTTTTGGCAGATGACTGACCTAAATTGATTAAATTGGATGTCAATTCTTAAAAACCGACATAGATTTGTTCAGATGTTAAACATCCAATCCAATCTAATCTAACCTTTATTTATATTACCTGTATATACTTAGATTATTGGTTCAAAATTAAAAAATAATTTTTCCATATACTTATACACACCAAATAAACCTCGTAACATATACGTTATTCTACTAACTTTTCTTTAACTCTTTAACTTTTTTTTCCTAGACTTGGTGTGTTTCTAAATCGAATAAGTGTGTTTTTGATGATCATCATCAAATAGAGGAGTACGCATGCAAAATTGGATCTATAAATTATATATTTGTATGTACATACATATATATTGTTGAAACTTAAGCTTGTTGTGCTCATTAGTTTATGACTTTATTTTCTTTGAAGTGTTGGAAGTTCAATCAACTTTAAAGTTTATAATTTAGAGTTATATGTGTATTTGAATTTATGGATGTTAGTTCTCTCTCTCTCTTTCTCTCTTTTTCAATTGTAGTTAAAATATGTTAAATATATATTATGCTTAGGTCAAACTTGGAAAAAAAAAAAAACGGTGAAAATGTACAAAAGTTTTAACTTGAAAACCAATTGGACCAATCTAATCTAAACTGACCGCAACTAGATTTGATTGGATTAGATGATATGCTACCATCGGATTAGATTTGATGAAATTTAAAAAATCTGACCTTTTATTGGATTGTATCATTTTTTAAAATAGGTTAGATTGGATTAAATGAATTCCCCTAACTGGTGATCTCCGAGTGACTACGGCAAGACCTGTTCCTTTGACGCTCTCTCTCCGCACGAGGAAAGTTGAAGAGGATGAGAGGGAGACGGAGAGAGGTGGAGAGAGGTTGAGAAGAAAAAAAAAAGGATAAATACAGAGAACGTAATATTAAAAGTAAATGTGGTCTATTAATTTTTTTATGTTTGTATACGTGCTATTTGCTTTTAATGGTGCTAACAATTAGTCTATTCATTGCAATTTTTCTTATTTTTTAAAAGCCTTTATTTGTTTAATTGAAATAACATCTAGTTAAATAAAAAATAATCTCATGTTTATCAAAACTTCTAATATAATCAAATTTTAATACCTATTAGAGACTGTAAAAAAAGGCCACGGCTATTGTGACCCATTCTTGAGTGGTGCAGATTGAAGATTTGACGTGATAGATCGCTGGATGTGACAAGGGTAGAGCAAGAATCCGACTCGCACCTAATACTATACTCTTTGGCATTGCATATAGCATAAGAATTTCCAGACATTGACGAAGATTGTAGGTGTTTTTTCGACATGTTTTTCCGATCAATGGAGACAAATTTCAAAAACACTTTTCCATCGTTGTCTAAAACTTATAATGTTTCAAAACAAAACCATTTTGATGACACTATCAAACATGAATGTTAATCACTCCCAACTCCTGAGCCATTGCTATATTTTCTCACACTTGGTGCCCCACCATAATCCTTTGACAGTGAGTTGAGCCTTGCTAATCTAGCAATCGAAGTCCCTGTACTGTCTTAAAGCCTACAGAGGCCAATCTGCGAAATCCTTCATTACATGATTTTCTGGTGTATTTTGTACTGGTCCAAGATTTGGCTGATAATTTTTACTACTTCATATTTAGTGGAACAATTTACCATTCCATTTTCACACGGCTCTTGCCTCTTTGAACCATTAGAACCATGACAATTTGATAAATTTGAAAAATTGCAGGAAAGAACTTGATAATGATTCAAAATCTCTCTTAGCATTATATTTTATTTTTATTTTTATTTTTATTTTTATTTTTTGTGGGGGTACTCGAAGACAATTTCTCCAAGAAAGGATATGATGGGAAAAAAGTATTAGGGTCTACCAGGAAAAAGAAGCATTATGATGAAGAAAAAGTGGCCTAATTATCCACACCATAACATTGTTTCCAAAAGTTTTTTGTCTATTTATTTATTTTTTAGGGAGGGAGATATTAGGTTTACTCTAGAACTATATGTTTGGTATTTGAATTTGAATCTTCAAGATTTAATACATAAATCTACACCTTATCTCAAACAATAATTGATTTTTTTGATCTTTAAAATAACAAAATTATCATTAAGGGAAAGGAAAAAAAAAAACTAAAACTTTCTAATATTAGAAGAAAACAAAAACAAAAACACACTAAAACACCAATTGTAAGGTCAAAGTTGTAAGTTCAACGTTTTTTTTTTTTTTTCTTATTTTAAGTTTCTTTGGCTTTTTTATTTTCCTATTGTGGGAGAATTTTTTTTTTTGCATTTTTAGGTCAAAAATAAAAGTTGACCATCATAAAATGGAATAAATTTGTATATTAAATCCAATATGAATGAAGATATATATTCAATAAAATAAAAAACCAAAGATACGGTTCCTCAATGAACCTAAAACATAGACTTTAAAAAGGCAAATAACCTTTTGTTACCTCCTAAGCTGTAGTTCCAAAGGTCTGTGAACGCTTATCCAAAAAAGAAAAGTTGATTATTGTTGGTTATTTGGAGGCTGAAGAAAAAAAAAGTCTCATTCCAACTGCAATGCGAAACGGACTATTATTTTCTCATCACATTACTTTATGCAATCTAATCACATAATCTCTAGCACAAATTATTATTATTATAAATTTAATTTAGACCTAGAATTGTATAAAGTACAAATGTATTTATGCGTCATCTACCCTGCTCCATTTCTTTGCCACTTGAGACTACCTCAATGGTTAGACGAGTGCCTGAGTGTTTTCTCATTTCATTTCTTTTATAAAGGAAACCATATGCCCCACACCACGTAAAATAAAAAAATAATCACCCTCTCTCGTTTTCTCTTATCTGAAGAAAAGATGACGCTCTAGGTTTATTATTAAAAAAAAAAACAAACTCTACATTCCAATCGGCAGTATATGGCTTATGTTATAGCACCTAAATAAATAAATCCAGAACTTAATACTATACTCTGGTTTTGACTTCATTTCCATCTTCCAAGTACAGGGTAAAAAGAAAATCAATTTCACATAAAACAGTAAAATATAACAAATTAGCGCGTAACAACTTCCTTGTTTTATTTCATCATATATAAAATAGTTTTTCAGATCTTCCTTGTGTTCATGTTGCATAGCCATGGCCAAGAAAAGCTTCCCTCCTTGTTAAAAATAGCCGACCTTTTTTTTTCCAGGAGATAATTCTACAACTTCAATGAAAAAATGGCTGAGCCCACCAAAAATCAGCATTTTAGATTTGTGACCTAACCTAGTATTATTTAGAGATCCAAAAACATGATTCCCATAAAGCTTAATATCACAGTGAAGCTTTTTAAATAAGTCTGTTGAACTAGTAACAAAAGAATAAGACTACAAGAAAGTGCCTCTTACATATTTGACGATGAAAAAAATACTTACAGCTAGCAAATTTTAGAAGGGTCCTCCCAGACCCCAAGTGTTCTGCCTATTGCTGGCCCTGATGTCATCAAAGCAGCCCAAGCTCCCCGAACAACTAGTATGGGAATCCCCCAAACCACCACTGCTTTGGCTAGAAGGATTCGCACCAGATCCACCAAGGCAGCGAGAGCCAAAGCACCCAAAATTGGATCAACCTGACTGACCAAAATCCCCAAAACCACCTGAACGACTAGGGCCACCAAATCCACCAAAGTTCCCGCCACGGTCTTTACTAGACCCACCAAATCCACTTCCAGATCGACCTCTTTCCCCAAAGGAACTGCCAGACCCACTTCCAGATCGACCACGGTCACCAAAGGAACCACCAAATCCACTTCCTGATCGGTCACGGTCACCAAAGGAACCACCAAATCCACTTCCTGATCTACCACGGTCACCAAAGGAACCAAAACTACCAGAGTTGGATCCACGAGCAAAATCACCAAAGCCACTTGAACGACCATTACCAGGACGACCAAATCCGGAACGCCCTGAACCACCAAAACGGCCAAAACCATCGTCAAATCGACGACCCCTTGTGCCTCCAAATGGACCGAATCGACCACCACCACCACCACCGTCGCCAAACATGTCTACATTTGCATCGCCTGCAATTTTAGGAAGCTGATAGCCAGCAAGTAAAAGCAATCAGTCTCACATAGACGGCATAATTATAGCATCTGAACAAAATGATACACAGCAAAGGAATCAAAAGAATCTAAACAAGACATTGAAAGGAAGTATGCAACATCTACCTAGAAGTTCATTGAAAAAAACACATGCATAATTGCATTTAAACGAGTATCTCCTAGTATGAAATTTGTATCCAAATGCTTTAATTCTTGCAGCTACGAGTTAGAGCAGAACAAATAGTGACTCACATGCACAACTTAAAGCCATTTTTTGTTCCTTTACATTTCCAGATGCTAATAAACAGAACTCGTCATTACATTATATCCTCAGAGGTCGTAAAGCCACTTACAAAACTATATCCTGATACCCCAATACCAGGACAACAGCTCTCAGCCAAAGCTCTAGTACCAGAGAGGTGTACTTGCACAAGAGATAAAAATATCTGTTCTAGTGGATCCCCCCCAAACCCCGGCAACATGAATACTTAACTACCATACATATTCATATCATACTGGGAACAAAACTCCCAAAATATAAATCTATCAGCAACTAAATGCATCAAGATCAAGAAACAGAATCCAGATATTTTAAAAAAGAAATCTCACATCAGTTCAAGCTTAGAATTGTCAAGACGTTTAAGCAATGAAACTACATGTGTTAATCTCTGCCTCAACTAGTCATAAACTGAATGGCTTTAAACAACCAAATAGAAGAGAATTTCAATGCTAAAGAGTTATTAAAACCTCTGTAAATCTGCATCCCACGTCTCGCTCAATCAACCTTACAGCCCTGGTTTCGTCTCTAGTGTAAATAAGAATAGCAGCTCCTTTCTTTCCTGCACGACCTGTCCGGCCTGATCTATGAACAAATATTTCTGAAGAATTTGGAAGCTCATAATGTATTACCTGTAATAAAGTGATGTACACAACGAAAAGGTCAGCAAGATCAAAACAAAACAAGCACATGTAAAACAGAGATGCCCTCCAGCACTATAAAATAAAAGAAGTAAAAGCAAAATTAACGTGATTTTTTTACACGTGAGATGCAATTGTAAGCTATTTACTTCCAGCTTAACTGTGTTAGCGTTTACAGCAGCTAAACCTTTTATTGCAAGTCATTATTGTTGCATCCAACCAAAGAGCTCTGATTCTAAGGCACGAGAACCACTTCTCTTACAGAAGATGAAAGAGAACTTCCATTTCAGGTAGCTCCAGAACTCTTCATTAAGTTATGAGTAGACTACCATGAAATTGATAAATAAAAATCAATAATGAAAGACTGGTTAAATAATCTTACCAGATCAACATTTGGTATATCAAGTCCACGAGCAGCGACATCAGTGGCTACTAGAATATTGAAATGACCCTCTCGGAACCCTGAAAGTGTTCTTTCCCTCTGGGCTTGAGAGATATCACCATGCAAAGGCTCACATCTATAGCTCCTCCCCATCGCATGTGCCAATCGATCAGCATCACGTTTAGTTTGGGTGAAAATGATACACTTGCCTCCTTTGGCATGTTCCTGACAATACAATACATATTCAGGAGTTGAAATGTCAAAATGGTAACACTTGAATAATTAACATTATGTCTCTAGCATCAAACTATAATAAAGACACAAAAAAGTGAAAAATAACCATTATTAACGCCAAATAGAAATCAAATTATCATTTCTTACCGTAATCAATGGCCCAATGATTGATGCTTTTCCATATGTATCTGACACAATTGAGTACAAAGAAATACCATCTGCCAGTTTCTGGTCAGAGTCTCCAACCTATGGCACAAAATAGCAATTGATAAGCTTGCACCCTTAATGATCTAATGAGTCTGTCATATTCAGAATTTGCTACTTTGCGTTGTCTACAAAGAGGAGAGATTCCTACCCTTTGCAAATAAGCATTAACACGCAAAAATGCACAACCTCTTGAACTTTCTTGCAGTTCTAATTCCTCCTAAACACTATTCACCAACTTGGTCCTCTAATACTGGACGTCCCCGAATGAAACATAGTATCCTACACAAACCTAAAACCTAAAACCTAAGACCAACGCTCCACCAGGTACTACTAAGTAGTAAGCGCTAAGTCGTTTTTGATATGGGAAAACAAATTAAGCATGCACTCTCGTGAAATAACTCCCTGTGAACTAAACAACACAAACGCCATAACCAAAAATAAGCATGACCAAATTTAAAAGGGTAGTATAGTAACATAAAGAAAGGAGTTGTGGAAACATGAATATGAATAGGCAAAGAAAAACAGAATGAGACGAATAGCACACTCACAAGATCAATATTTACTGGGTTGTTTAAATAATTTCGAACAAGTTGTCTAATCCATTGTGGCATAGTTGCAGAGAACATCATGGTCTGCCGCTGCTGGGGCATTCTCTCTAAGATCTTCTCCACATCCTCCTGAAATCCCACTTGAAGCATCTGATCAGCTTCATCAAGAACAAGAAACTGAACTTCTGACAGATTTAGAGCACCCCTATTGAGAAGGTCAATAATGCGACCGGGCGTTCCGACAGCTATATCTACACCATAGTCAAGCTGCCTCATTTGTCGCGAGATCGGTGTACCACCATAGACACAGATTGTATCCAAACTGGGTGCAGACTCTTGGAACTCTTTCTCGACTTGCCGTGCAAGTTCTCTTGTTGGAGCCAAAACCAATGCCAACGGATTCCTTCCACGCCTGTAGTATTTATTAAACAAGCCATCAAAACAAAAACAAACGAATTCACATTCATCATTCATTACTTGACCCAAAAGCACACGCAACTCAAATCCTCCACAAAAGTAGAAGGCTACAATTTGATGATAAAAATTGAAAAATAAATTAATAAAGGAAGATTTGAAGACAGACCCATGTTTAGCATTGTACTGAATGATTTTATCGAGGATGGGGATTCCAAAAGCAAGAGTCTTCCCCGTTCCCGTCCTAGCTCGGCCAACCATATCACGCCCTTGCATTGCCGGTTCCAGCACAGCTCTCTGTCCAAAAACAAAATACACAAATTCCAGAAAAAGAAAGACAAATTGATAACTTCACTTTCAATCACTTTCTTAAAAAATTTAAATGACAACTGAACCCCAAAGATTATAAATGCACCTGTATTGGGAAGAGCTTAGTGATACCCTTCTTAGCCAAAGCCGATACGATCTCCGGCGAAATCCCGAGCTTCGCAATCTCAAGTCCTTCATCATTACCGGTCACTTTCGACGAATCCTCGTAGGAATCGACATCAACGGCATACTCAGCCTGCAAAACCGACGAGGCGCGATAATCCAACGGCCCGGATTTCACGTGGAAGCTCCTAACTCGAAACCCTAGCGAGCTCTCCCGTTGCAGAACCCTAGAAATGGAGGACTCAACCTCAGCGCCGAGACCGCGATTTTCCGATGGAAGAGCGCCGACGGCGGCGATCGAGTAGTGGGGGCGTTGGAGAAGGGTCTCGATGGCGGCAAGAGTCCGCCTCCGTAAGACGACGTTCATCATGTTGGATCCAATTTAGGGGGCTAGGGTTTAGAGGAATAGTAGAGAGAGTGGGTGAAACTTGGGAGAAGGGGTTAGTTAAGGTTTTAGAGAGGGAGAGGAGGAAGAAGAAGAAGGGTTTTGGGGAAGAGAGGGGGCGTAGAAGCAGAAGTGCCAAATCCTTGGAGAGAAGGGTTTAATGCCATGAATTAGAAAATGATATTTATGGGTTTTGATCCACTGTGCTTCATCCACCGTGCATTTGCTATGATAAGTTGGTGACGTATGATGTCTCATGATCAATCATCGTCGGTGCTGATGGAGCCCACATGGGAGTCCATAAAAAAGGTGTAGGCTGTTTTTGTGGTGCATATTTTCAACCTCTTTTCACACACAAGATAAAACTCTAGTTTTCAACATTAATTTCAGAAAATCATATTGAGATATCATCAATTGTTTAGTAATTTGTTCGTTTTTTTGTTAATATTCAACGGTTTTATGAAATAACTTGCTTTTTTAGTGAGAATTATTTACTTTATGTATCGTTAATTGGGGGAGTAATATTAAGTAATTTGACGATTGAATTGCTTGCCTTTTTTCCTGAGGGAGAATTAGTATTAACGAGAAGGGTGATAATAGCAAATAATATTGTGAAATTTTTATATGTGGCAATAAAAAGTTACAAAAGTAAAAGTTGAGGTATATTTTGTTTTTGTTTAATTTTTTTGTTATAATCTACATCAATTGGAGGAGTAATATCAACCAATTTGATGATTAAATTACTTTCTTTTTTTTTAGAATTATTTGTTTTATGCATCATCAATTAGATGAGAGATAATAAATAATAATTTTTTTAAAATATAATCTATAGATAACACTTTTTTAATAAATTGTAGTAAATATATATAATTTTAATCAAATTTTTTTCTCTCAAAAAAGCTTCAACAAGAATAAAGAAACCAAAAATAAAGAGAGAGAAATAAAAATATTAAAATAATTAAAAATGGTGGGTATTAAACGAAAAATAAAGTGAATGAAAGTAATAATCATAAACGTAGTTTTGAAATTGTAAGAGAATACAATAAGTAAATTTAGATATTTCAAAATTATCGAAAGTGTAAAGAATTAAAAAAAATGTGCAAATAGAATCACCCATGCAACTACCAGATATTTGTTCGGTTATTCTATTTGTAATTTAACTTATCTATAAATTTTTAATTTCACAATCAAATTCTGAGTATTTTTATTTGCAATCTTGGTCAAATAAAATATGGAATTCTCTTTATTATTAAAAACAAGGACGTCAAATTGGCTCTCTCTCTCTTCCTCAAAAAAGGGGCTTCATTGAATACCGCCAATAATCATAGTAGCTACGTCACGGGCTACCTTCTGGAGGCTCACAAAATCGGAGTTGTCACAGTGCCAATCTCACCTACACAGGGCATTTGCACTTACAATTTTATTTATTTATTTATGTATTTATTTATTTGGTAAGCAAGGCCCCAATTACGTTATCAATTCTAGGGATCCACTTAGACGAAAATAATAGCAAAAGAGCTTAACCAAAGACAAGATAAAATCCACACAAAATGCCATGATGAAAGATGATAGCAAATAGTGATTGTGAGTCAATCTGACATGGTTATAATTTCCAAGCATATTAAGTTAAAAAGAGATTAAAAAAATTAACTATAATTATGTATTTCATAATTGTTTTTCATTCATGTAATATTGAAGACAACATGCACATCCTAAATGGTCTAAAGAACAATAACGATAGTCTATTATTGCATCGTGTCTCTCTTAAATATGTGTGTTTTATAGTATGGTCATAAAAATACTAAGGCCCAACGTCCCATTTTTTTTAGATATTTTTAGGAAATTGCAACACATAGTTGAGTCGTTTGGTTTCATTCTCAAAATTTTTAGAAATATTTTTACACGTTTCTTAAACTTTAGAAAGAAATAGCAGATTTATAGAAATTGAAAAAAAAAAAAAGTAGGTTGAAATACTTTGGTCCTCAAAAATCCTTGGCTATTCCATCCCTCTCCTTTTTTTCTCTATCGGTCTCTTTCTCTTTGGAGTTCATATCGTCGGAGTCTGCCACTATTCTACATCATCAAAGCTTGTTGTTGATACTCGTTTTTTGCAAGGTATAAACCCAACTCATATCCTACAATATAGGTTAAAGTAAGGTTGGTGGACCCAAGCCACAAGGTGGGGTTTCTAAGTGGATTGTAGATTTGCAGGCTAAGGAATATAAACGAGCCTATTTTATTTGATACAAATAGATTTTTAACTTGCTTGGAAAGTTTTTGTCTAATTGGAATTAGAATAAAAGAGGTATAAAGAAAATTAGAATGAAACAAAGCCAAAAAGTCCCATTTGAAAGCCTTAGTCTAATAGTAGGAAAAACCTATTTTTTGGCCCATGTGACACATCAGCCCATCTAGCCCATTTGACACATTAGTCCACTTGCTAGATCAACCTAGCAATCTACCTGAGGGAGCCCAACTATGGAGTCCTGTGACCCTTGCCACCAAAGACAAGCCATCCCTTTTACCAAGGCAAGTCAAAAGGGGGTGCAATTCTAAGGTCTAATTCATGCCCAAAATGGCAAGACAAAGCCCCCTACTTTTGGACTCTCATGTAGCAGTCCACTTGAAGTGGATTTCTTAGGTCAGCTAGCAATTAAAACTCTACACGGCCTAATCTTTTGCTAAAGCCCAAAATTCTAAAGTTGGAGGGAAGCTTTCCTGCAGCGGAAAATTGCTACATATATTTCCTATTGCGGAACCAAGGTCGAAACTCCTCCAAACTAGATGCCTAAAGTGGAAGACTTCTAACCAAACTAAATCATATTTTCCCCAATAAATGCCCTTCTTTACTAACCTTAAAGGAAGCTAATGCACCCCATACCACTTAGACCACCAAAGTCATACTTAGGCAAAGCACTCTAAGTTTCATAGCCGCCGTTCTTTCCCTTTACCTCCATCATCATCTGTACCTTAAAATAGCCACCACACTTCCAAGCTAAACCATTATACTGCCACCAAACCATCTCAAAGCTTCCATAAAGTTCATTTTTAACCTCAAGCCATCAAGGGAAATCCTACCTCATGACGTAACTTGGCCATCCTTACTTGCCGAAGAACTCTCACTTCCATACTATTCGACAAGTCTCAAGAACATCAAAGGTCCACACTCCACCTTATTTGAACCCAAAAATACCACAAAACCTTACCAAAACAATGCCTTTCTAAGACCTAAAGGATCACCATGAACAAGGAGAATACAAATTACCATTGGAAAGTTGCCACCTTTTCTTTCTCAAAACTTCTCTCTTTAAGTATTAAACTACCCCACCCATCAAGGACTCTATGTCTAGAAGCTATTCCACTCGTGAGGCCATCAAACTTCACTATCTCATCAAAGTTCTCAATATAATAGACACACCCTCATCACTAAAGGCATAGAAAATCTTCCATAACTGCTCACGCCCCTCTTCCACACCATTCAAATGCTTGGAGACCTTCTTTGACAAAGTTCTTGTTAGACTAGGTATCTTAAAGAGTAAATGATATAATAATTTTTAGAGACATTTAATCAATAAAGAGTTTATTATTTTCATATATCAAATGTTGTCCTCTTTATGTTCATTATATTAAATATATGATAAGCAAACAAAACTCTAAGAGTGTCAATCTAAATCTTTAATATCGAGCATATGATGGATAGATTATGCAAAAGACATGAATCTTAAAGGTAATAGTCTAAATAATAGGGTGGTCTGCAATTGAGGGAATAAAGTTGGCACTTTATTCATTTTAAGATTGTTTGTCTACATTTCTAACAGGAGATAACTTGTCTTGGTCATCGGAATAGGACTCTGTGAGTAGAAACATTGATATATTGTCATGGGTGACGAAACATTAGATTAGGACAAAAAATTGAATTGATTTAATTAATAATTCTATTTGTTCTAATCAATTCATTTTAAACAATCATATGTATTACATCTTAATCCTGAAATGAATTAATGGGCTTGTAGTCTTGACTTGTGTCTTTTGATATATCAAATGGTGACATCCTGAATTAGATGAAGGTACATATATTGGTACGTTAGAGACATGACTCTTGCTTGGCATAGATTCGTTATTTATAGATATGGAATTCATAGTTTTTTTGTATAATTAATGATATTCTCTTATAGGCATTATCATGTTATTGAAAAAGTGGAGCGCTTAACTATTTGAATACATAGGTGCAACCGAATAGTATACTATTTATGCATAGTAAGTATTTCAATGGTGAGATAATGAAACATAAGTCAAAAATAATCAGGAAGGTAAAACAAAATTTATCCTTAAGCTGATTATGAATATCCTATAGAGATTTTACACATTGTTACATGTCATGGATGATTAGCTTATTAAAGCTTTGTAATTTTATATAGTTCGAGAGTGAAACTCTAAGCTTTTAGTAGAATAGAGTTGCAGTTGATAATTATAAAATATATATATTTAGGATATGTTATTTTATAATTATAGGAGCTTAATCTATATATGTCCATCAAGTCCCTTTAGCTAGCTCATAATAATTTTTGCAACGATATGGCATGTGTTTCTTACATACTGATGACTTATGTTAATTATTAAATTGGCTAAAATTTGATAGATTGGATTTAAGAATTCATGTTAGTTAATTAGTTGAATTAATTTTGTGAATTAATTTAAGATAAACATATTGAATTATTTGGATAATATTTTATTTGATATGGGATCATCTGTATAACACTGCTTTAATAAGATAACTTCTTTATTGGGTTATTTGAATTAGAAATGAGGTTCTACGTAATATTCCCATGTAAAATAAGATATTTTGATATTTTTAGATTATTACTTGATTGACAGGCCAACGGCCGAGTTTAGTAGGCCAATGCCATAAGTTCGGCAGGCCAATGCACGTGTTCAACATGCCTACTATGCGATAATCCTAATACGCATTTTTTCACACGATTTTGTTTAAAAGTTGATCCAAACTCAAATTTTGAAGCCTTATTTGATAAGGACTAACCCCAAATTCGACCATTATATAAAGGGAACTATTTTTTATTATTCCTTAGATCATTTGAGAAGTATAGAGAGAATATTCTAGTAAGAGAAACTTTGAAGCTCCTAGAGGGCTATTGTTCAATATTTGGAACTTTAGCTCTTGATTTTCTCGAATGGTTGGAAGGAAAAGTTACTAGAGAAAAAGCTGTACGACATACGACCTCTCGTATTCCAATCTTGGAAAGAGAGTAGTAAGTAAGACCAATTGTTGAGGCTCTTCCAAGATGTTCTTCTCTATCTATAGTTTTTGGTCTATTGAAGAGATACGTAAGATCTTTTATTAATTTATATAATTAGTATGTCAAACTTGTTATTTGGAAATGACTTTGATTTACAAAATTTTAAAATTTGTTGCATTCACATTTTCCTACATCTCTTATCTTCAACGAATTTGGAATCACAATGGGTTTTATCCTCGGACCTAACTATCTTCAAGGTTTTATAAGTTTAGCTGTAACCCAACTAGGGCCATAACAAAGCAAACCTAAACACCTATTTTAGGCATTCCCAACGCTTTAACAAGACTCACAAACTTCCATCACCAGATGCGCTGGCATCTCAACTCTTGTAAAATAAGACACATGAGCCAATCAAAGAAGGCCATGAAGTTTGCACCCTTTACATGTGAAGGCCTGTGGCGAAAGTGCCCCAACACCTACCAATGAGTTATAGCTGCTTGATGAAGTCATAATCTTCTTTTTCATTTAATGCCAAACTTTGAGCCCCTTTATTTCTCTCACTTGTCTTCTTCATCAAATCATGGATAATGGCCGTGAACTCCATTGCGAATACATCTATCGATGTTGAAAATGAAGCAACTCGGGGGATCACGAGTTCTTCACCATCCTTGTTTGTCCATGACATATCCGTACGACTGACGACAGATGACATCGTCAAAGCTAATCTCCAACAATGGGATTTATGGTGACCAAAAATCTAGTTTGTTGGAGCAAGAATGAAGAGGAGGAAGGGAAAGAGAAAGAATCAAGAACACTTATGTAATTTAATTACTAGAAATTCCAGATTTAATTACAACAAAAATGTTATTTTTAACTATGAAACATATCCCTATTTTTATAAATGACACTTTTTAAGACTTATTTTCTATTTATGTCACCAAATGTAAAAAATTATTATGTCATAAATCTACAGCCTCCATCGTTGGTCCATGGGCAGTACATGGTGATCCTGACCCCAAGGAAGGAATTGTTAGTGATGTGCCCTAGGTCAATTATGTAATGACCATATTTTGACTACATTACATTTGCATTTTATTAATAAAGAGGCATTTTCATTATTGTTTACTATTCTAATTTCATGAATAGTTAATTCTGTCTAAGGTCATTAAGTATGTGCCTTGATAGTAAAACTCTTAGGTAAAAATTGAATTCTATTCTAAATTATCCCTACTTGGTCATTATTATTGGGATAATAATGAATGAAGACTAGTATAAAGTTTGAATGATGATTATGTTTTACTAATCATGTGTATGAAATACTAAGTCAACTTATAGATATATATTTGAGAAATGATGTATTGGATTGACCCACTATGAGAATACTACATGGATAATTGTCATAAGTGATTCTCATCATAATAGTGTTATCCTAGTCCTCTGGCCTGAAATCACCATTGTTTCCTACATGACAAGTTCTATACTTTGACACATTCTAATATTATCTTTAACAGGATGATGAAATTGATTGCTGTTGGATATAGAGTGAATCATGTGAAGAATGTGAGTGATTAAGAATGAATTGTCTCTCATTTATTATGAGAAAGATATCTATGGGCCCCTCGATGAGTTAGACTGAAGAAAAATGTATGGCCATATTGGAATGAATTGATAAGTGTTATCAATATCAGTCTACTTAAGATTGAGAAATAATATGATTGAATAGTATAAGGATGACATTCACTTTGCCTTATGTTCAATTAAGGTATCTAGTGACAAAAGGACTTTAATACTTATTGTGGATTAGGTTATGCCGAATTATTGATATTTGCATAACTTGGGTAATCATAACATCTTGCTAAGGCTGCTTATGATTTGTGGGCCAGAAACAAAATTTTAAGCCTACTACCAACGTTATGTGAACCTACAGGGTCGCACACTTAGAACAGACCAAAAATGAATTTTAGGTTTACTATGTCTAGGTTCAATGAACCTTATAATGTCCAAATTTGATGTATTAGATATGTCTAGGTTCATTAAATCTGACATTGTCTAGATTCTATGAATCATATTTGAATTATAGTTTACCCTAGTTAAAATCTGACTCTTTCTCGAAGTTAATATATATATATATATATATATCTGTTTTAAGGTTTCGCGCCGAATTAGAAGAGAAAAGGCATTCTCTTGTTTTAAAAGGCAAAAACATTAAAGGCCCTAAAATTTGAGAGAGTCATTTAACGTAAGGAGAGGGTGCTAGCATACCAATTCAGTTTTGAGAGAGTTTGTTTGTGTAGATACCTACAGAGGGCGTTGCTTTAACTAACAGTGTCTGAATCTGATCCAGAATACAAAAAGATCGAGTTAGGGTGCCACTAGAGTGAACCCGCTCCTTCCTTCCAGCAATCTTGTCCCTTTTGTCATCCTAGTAAGATTCTATAACTTTCTTATCAATCTAATCGAATTGCATAGATCCTGCGAGGGTTTTGTGGGAATTAATTTTGATTTTTCGCTGTTTATTTGAATCACAAAATCCAACAAAACCCAACAGGAATTTCATCATATACCAGGTTAGATCTCTAAAAGGATAATTTATTTTAGCATGATTTATTGTTGTACACCCCTAGGTGGTGATTATAGAACATAGATAAAATTGTTGAAATGATGGTTATATACTCTAGTTAATTTTATTATTAATCTCCCCTAGGAGCTCTATTAATAAAATTAATGGCAAAAAAAAAAAATGATTATTAATATATGTTGGATCAAACGAGTTCTGGATGGCATATATTAATCAAAGGGGATCTGTGTTCTTAATTAAATTTGGCAAGTCTTCCTTAGGCAGTTTGTTGAATTTTGAGTTAGGAATTATCATTGTAAGGTTGTGATTTTTTCAAGGATTTGACTTATAAACACAATTGCTTGTATACTTGATTGTGTTATCTTACTAAACTATTATATAATATTTGCTTATATTTGGTATATGATCTTTATTGTAGATTAAAATGTCTAAAAATGCTTTATCTTCAATACTTGATAAAAACCAATTAACAAGTGAGAAATACAATGATTGGAAAAGGAACCTTAATATCATCCTATCCTTTGAGAAACTAAAATTTGGGCTAACAACATCGAGTGCTCCTGAACCTACCGAGGAATCCACCAATGAGCAAATCCAAACGTATGATTGCTAGAAGGATGCTAACAATTAGGCCCGCTGTTATGTTATGGCTGGCATGAATAATATGTTGCAAGCTCAATATGAAGATTATGAGACTGCGAAGCAGATCATAGATAATTTTGAAGACATGTTTGGAGGCTAAGCCATAACAAAATAGCAATGGGGCACTTTAGAAACTTTGAAACTACAAACAAAAACTGAGGACTCTTGTGAATGAGCATATGATGTTAATCATGGGTTACCTTGCTGAGGCTCAAGCCCATGGAGCTGATATCGATGCCGAGTCATGGATGACCATAGTTTTTGAGACTTTGTTAACGAAGTTCAACTCATTTAGAGCTTTACACAATTTGAGTAATAGACAGGATGTGATCTTAATGGAGCTGATGAAGTAGTTACAAGAGTTTGAAAATCTGATCAAGGAAACTCCTGTGATGGCGAGGCCAACTTGGCGGCTGTATCTGGTTCAAATCCTAACCCTAAGAATGGAAGGAAACAGAAGGCTAAGAACAAAAAATCTTCTATTTATACAAATGGCAAGAATAAGAAGAAGAAAAAGAAGATCCCAAAGAAGCTTAAGTGCATTTATTGTGGAAAGGTTAGGCACATTAAGAAGAATTATAAAGACTTTCTTTCTCGAGGAGGTAGGTGTGATCTTCAAGTTATTGAAACTTGTTTAGTTGAGGAATCAAGTGACACTTGGGTCATAGATTCCAGAGCAACTTATCATGTTTGTGTTTCTCTATAGGGGTTCAAAGAAACGAGAAGTCTACTGCATGAAGACTTCATGCTTAGGATGGGTGATGGATCCTTAGTGTTGGCTAAAGCAGTGGGAGACGTCTATCTTTATTTTGATAATTATAGGATTTTAGCTTTGTGAGATTATTTTATATTCCTAAACTTAAAAGGAATTTAATATCTGTAGCTTGTTTATTGAAATATTCTTATTTAGTTTCTTTCAAAAATAAAGTGGTGATTCGTAAAAACAAATCTTTTATCTATGATGGATGGAGGCAAAACAATTTATATTTTATCAAACCTAAGATGGACATACTGCTTAACACTGAGGTTAATAATAATAACTCTAAAAGACTTAAGACTTCTCACTCTAATAAGATCTATCTTTACCATTTGCGATTAGGTTATATTAGCTTGAATAGGATTCAAAGGTTAATAAGGGATGGACCTTTAAGTCACTTAAAGGTAGAATCTATACCACAATATTAATCTTGTTTGGAAGGCAAAATGACAAAAAGACCATTTGAGTCTAAGGGCAATAGGGCCGAAGAGGCTCTAGAACTTGTGTATAGTGATGTTTGTAGTCCCATGAACATCCAGGCATGAAGAGGGTATAAGTACTTTATCACTTTTATTGATGATTACTCAAGATATAGGTATGTCTACCTAATGCATAATAAAGGCAAAACTTTTAACAAGTTTAGGGAGTTTCAGACGAAAGTAGAAAAGCAATTAGGTAAACTCATAAAAGCACTTTGATTTGATCGAGGGGGTGAATACCACTTTGATGAGTTCTTCGAACACTTATTAGAGAATGAGATTTTATCCCATTTGACTATGCCGGGCACTCTGCATTAGAATGGCATAGTTGAGAGAAGGAATAGGACTTTGGTGGACATGCTCAGATCCATGATGAGTTATTCATCATTACCTTTGTCCTTTTAGGGATATACACTACAAACCGCATGTTATCTTTTGAACAATGTGCCTTTAAAATCAGTTCCTAAAACTCCTCACGAGTTGTGAACGGGAAAAAAGACATCCTTAATCCATATTCATATATGAGGATGTCCGACTTATGTCTTATATAAGGAACCGAATAAGTTGGAAGCACATTCGAAAGTTTGTGTGTTTGTAGGATATCCAAAAAGAACTAAAAGGGGTTATTTCTATAACCCAAAGGAAAATAAAGTCGTGGTTTCTATAAATGCAACATTCCTTGAGGAAAGTTACATGAACAATTTTAAGCTTCAAAGTAAAGCAGTACTCAAGGAGTTAGGGAGTGATTCAGTCACTTCAGGGGTTCCAACATAAACCAGTCCAACAAATGTAGAAAAACCAACTAAACAGCAACTAAGGGGTTTCGACGTAGTAGGAGGATCAAGCATCAACCCAAGAGATATATGTTCAATGGTGAGGCCTTCTTGGCTGAACTAGATAAACATTACAAGGATCCTTACACTTACGAAGAGGCTATGGAGGATATTGATTCAAAACTCTAGACATAAGGCATGAAAACTGAGATAAAGTCTATGGAGACTAATCAAGTTTGGGAACTTGTGGATCTTCTCGAAAAGGTAAAACCTAGAAGATATAAGTGGATCTACAAGTGAAAGAGAGGAGTAGATGAAAAAGTCAAAACATATGAGGCTAGATTGGTAGCGAGGTGTTACATGCAAAAAGAAGGAATCGATTATAAGAAAACCTTTTTGCCTATCGCCATTCTTAAGTCCATCTGTATTCTCTTGTCCATAACTACCGCCCTCGACTATGAGATTTGACAAATGGATGTCAAGATGGCCTTTTTGAATGGCTATCTTGATGAGTCCATATATATCGTATAGCCAGATGAGTTCAAGGCTCAAGGTCAAGAGGGTAAGGTTTGTAAGCTACTAAAGTCAATTTATAGATTTTAGCAGGCTTCCCATTCTTGGAACATAAGATTTGATCAAGCGATCAAGACTTTTAGGTTTGAACAAAATGTGGACAAACCATATGTTTACAAACACATTAAGGATGGGAATATGGCTTTTCTACTGCTCTATGTAGATGACATTCTGCTGATTAGCAAAGATGTTGGGGTATTGTCATCGGTCAAATTATGGTTGACTAAGCAGTTTTACATGAAAGACTTAGGTGATGCTAATTATGTTCTTAGTATCTAGATCCTTCAAGATAAGAAGAAAGGTGGGCAACCATCTAGGTCCGAAATTACTCTTTCTAAGAAAAACTCACTAAAGTCTGATGAAGAAAGAGAATGCATGAAAAAGGTACCTTATGCTTTGGCAGTGGGTAGTCTTATGTATGCCATGCTTTGCACATGACTGGATATTTATTATACCGTCAGGATAGTAAGTCGGTTTCAGTGGGATCTGGGACCGAACCACTAGGTTGTGGTCAAGCATATGTTCAAGTACCTAAGAAGGACTCAAGGGTATACGCTTGTGTATTTAGATGAGGATGTAACACCTTTAGGATATACTGGTTTGGATTTCTAATCTTGTCCAGATTCGAGGATATCGACTTCTAGTTTTGTGTTTACTTTACGCAGCGGTGCCATTGTTTGGAGAAGTGTCGAGCAAGATTACACTTCGGATTCAACAATAGAAGCCGAGTATGTGGCAGCTAGTGATGCTTCGAAAGAAGAAGTGTGGCTTCGCAACTTCCTTAGGATCTTAAGTCAGTTCCTTACATGGATAAGGCGGTGTCGCTATATTGTGATAATATTGCAACGATAGGTAATGCTTAGGAACCAAGATTTCACAAGAAGAATAACCATAATCATCGAAAGTATCATATGATAATGGACTTTGTTGATGGCGGACATGTTGCTATATGCAAAATTACATCTGAGGACAATTTAGATCATCCATTCATAAAGACATTAATTGGGAGGGTTTTCGATAGGCATGTAGAAGCTATAAGGATGCATGATATGTCATATTTACTCACTTAGTGCAAGTGGGAGATTGTTAAACATGTATGCCCTAAGGAGTAAAATGTTGTAATATATTTTTGGAAACATTTTATCAATAAAGAGTTCACTTATTGTTCATATACCAAATGTTGTCCTCTTTACATTCATATTTCTTGAATGTATGATAAGCAAACAAAAGTCTGAGATTGTCGGTCTAAGCCTTTAAAAACTCGGCATATAATGGACAAATTATGCAGAAGACATGATTTTAAAGGTAACGGTCTAAATCATAAGATCCGCAATTGAAGGAATAAAGTTTGGTGCTTTATTCATGTTAAGATTGTTATGTTGTCCATATCCCTAACAAGAGATGGCTTATCCTGGCCATCAGAGTTGGACTCCATGAGTAAAAATATTGGTACATTGTCACAGGTGATGATGTATTGGATGGGGATATAAAGTGGGATTGATTTGGATTAATAATTCCTTCTATGTAAATCAATTCACTTTAGACAATCATGTGTATTGTATCTTAATCCTGAAACGACTAATGGGCCCATTAACTTGACTTATGTCTTTTGATGTACCAAAGGGTGACATCTTAACTTTACGATGGTACATATACCGATATGTTAGAGATTTGACTCTTGAAAGCATAGACCAATTATTCATAGATATGGAATCCATAACTCCATTGGTGGAGTCAATGATATTCTATTATATGCGTTATCTTGTAATTGGAAGACTAGAGCGCTCAACCATTTGGATACATAGGTGTAACCAAACGGTGTACTATCTTTAGATGGTAAGTTTTCCAATGGTGAGATAATGGAACGTAAGATAAAAATAATCGAAAAAGTAAGATGAAATTTATCCTTAAGTCGATTATGAATATCATATAGGGATACAACACATCATGATTTGTCATGGACATTTAGCTAATTTAGAGATTTGTAATTTTAATGCAGCTCTAAGCTTTTAGTAGAGTAGTGTTAGAGTTGATAATTATAAAATATGTATCTTGAATATTGTATTTTATAACTATCAAAGCTTGAACCATATCGGTGTCCATCAGGTCTCCTTTGCTCGCTTATAATAAATCTATAACAATATGGCGTGCTTTTTCAATAAATTGGTGACTTATGTTAAATTATCAGATTAGCTGAAATTCGATAGGATCAGATAATTTGTGTCTGCTCGTCAGTTGAATTAATTTTGTAAATTAATTCAAGATAAACTTGTTAAATTATCGAAAATATTTTATTTTCTTTGAGATTATCTAGATATGGTTGTTTTGATTAGACAATTTCTCTATTAGGTTATTTGAATTAAAACTGAGGCTTTATCTAAGAATCTCAGGTAGGAAATAAAAGATTCTTAGGGATCAAATTATCGCAAGTTCGATAGGCTGATCTACCAATTCGGCCTGCCCATAGAGTAAGTTTGTTAGGTCAATCTACAAGTTTGGCTTGCCAATCCAGTGATTATCTGATTACGTGTTTTGACGCGATTTTATTAGAAGTTAATCCAGATTCAAATTTTTGAGGTCTTATCTGATAATAACTAACCCTAAGTCCGACCTCTATAAATAGGGAGTAAGTTTTCTCAGTTATTCAGATCAGTTGAGAAGTTAAGAGTGAGTACTCTACTATGAGAAAATCTAAAACTCCCTAAGTGCTATTATTCACAATTACAAACCTTAGCTCTAGGTCTTCTTAATTGGTTGAAAGGAGAGTCATCGGTAAAGAGCTATATGATGTATGCCCACACACATTCCGATCGTGGATAAAGAATAGCAAAGAAGGTCAATTGGTTGAGGTCCTTTTAGAACGTTCTTCTCATCATTGATTGCAGGGGCTCTTTGGCATACAAAGGCTTGTAAGATCTAAATCATTTATGTATATAGCATGTCAAACTTGTGTTTTTGGAAAATACTTTGATTTTAAATTTTTTTTAAAATTCTGCAGCATTCTTGTTTTCCAACTCTAAAAAGATAAGAAAATCAAAATGGTTCAAAGAGCTAGAGGTAGTGAATATTTTTTTAATGATTTTGACGCCTTTTGTGAAGAGCATGGTATTATTCAGCAAAAGCTATCCTCCTTTACTCCCCAACAAAATGGTTTGGTTGAAAGAAAGAATTGGATATTCACCAATATGATTGTTTCTATGCTTCTTAATGCAAAATTGCCTAATACTTTATGGGGGAAGCTTTATTTATTGCATGTCATGTTCATAATAGAATTACATCCATGAGAACACATGCGTCTCTATATGAAAAATGGAAAGAAAGGAAGCCAAAGTTGATGTATGTAAGGGTTTGAAGCTTTTTAGCTTTCTATAGATTGCATGACCTTAAATCATCAAAATTAAGTACAAGACGTATTAAAAGTGTTTTTGTTGGATATGTTAAAAATTCCAAGGCATATAGATTGTTAAATCTAGATTTTAATGTGATAGTAGAATCAAAAGATGTTGAATTCATTAAAAATAAGTTTATTTTTTATTCTACCACTAAAATAGAATCTAATGTTGATCTACAATGTGACTACACTCCCGATACCTCCACAATTAAAAGGAAAGCGTTTATGACATCTTTCAAACTGAGGAGAAGTCAACGTGAAAGAAAAAAAAAGTTTTGAGCAGTAGATTTAATTTCATCTCAAGCCTTAGACTTCTTGGTTGAAGGAGATAGAAATGATGTACTTAATATAATACCACTGTTGCTAAACGTTAAGGATGATCTAAAGACATTTAGTGAAGCCATGTGGAAAGACAGTTAGTGAAGCCATGTCATCTAAAAATGCTTCTTTTTGGAGAGAGGCTATAAATGATAAAATGGATTCGATAATGTCTAACGGAACTTGGATTTTGGTTAATCCTCCTTCAATATCGAAACCAATAAGTAACAAGTGGGTATTTTGAAGAAATTACAACACTGATGGGTCTATACAAAAGTTCAAGGCTAGATTGGTAGCTAAGGGCTTTAAACACACTACTACAAAATGTGGATTCCACGACGGTTATAAACCGTCGTGGAAACTTCAGTCGTGGAACAAGATCGAGTTTTCATGATGGTTTTTTACCTTCGTGTAATAGAAGAATTGGCGTGGCAGTTGGGTAGATGGTGTAATTTTTCACGACGGTTTTCATAAAAAACTATCGTAAAAACCCCAACTTCCACGACGATTTTTGCTAAAAACGGTCATGGAAGCTAGGGTTTTCACGACGGTTTTTACCAAAAACCGTCATGGAAGACGGGTTTCCACGACAGTTTTCATCAAAAACCGTTGTAAAAATTTGGTATTTTCTAAAAAAAAATTCTCCAATAATTTCTATTTCCCATAGGATGGCCAGTCCTGTGTATTATCCATTACATCAAGGCCCTAATTGTGTACAATAATTGCTGTATATTAAAAATTGCATTGTATTTATAAGATCATTTTACATTTGAGCTATTTTGAGCACTTTGTTAATCTACTATAACGTGTACCTATCTCAAAAGCACATACCTATTTACAAATTGTACCCACTCTAATCTAACTTCATGTATATCCGTATATATACAAAAATCTTTTTTTCCTAAGGCTTGTATACCACTTGTAATTATATCCCGCATGAAACGTAGAATAAAAAAATCACATTCTATGTTCCCTTGTTGTCTTGGATACTTACGTTTAGAATATAGCATTCCGTTTAGTCAGTTTGTGACACCGGTTCCTGCTTAAAATTTTCAATCATTAAGTGCCCTAACAATGTGTTACGTTTAAATAATAAACAAATTAATAGACGATACAATTATGTGAGAATAAAAATAATTAATTTTATAAGATAACATTAATACTTATAATCTCGTGACTGATATGAAATCCTCACATGGTGGGTGTTCGAGGGGGTCAAACCAATATATTTAGTCCTCCCATGGCGAAATAGGTCCCAACATCAAATGTTCTCCAACGTTGTATGGCAGGAAGAATAATTTCCCCCTCGGTGCTTGAGCTAATAGGTGGAGGAGTGATGTGACACGCTCTCTATGATCACTCTGTAGGTCTCTTGCAGCACTTGAAACAATGGCTGGAGATATGAAGCCGAAATTTTACGCCATGCCTTGAAGTTCACAATATTTCGTCAAAAAACTACAATAAAAAACAATACAGTCAATTATTTGAAAACACCTTACAACTCTACATTTATTTTTAAAATACTGAAATAAGGCTGGAGTTATCACCTGAGGTATATGAGGATATAGTTTGCCCCGATTTTTTCAAAGTTGATGAAGTCGTAAATGTCTTCATATCCCACATAGATAGGCAAATCATTGCCAGTGACATTTACCAGTATTGGGCACTGAATGGTCGACCCATCGCACATGAAAGAATGTGCGTATAGAGCCAACTGCATAAATTCTTGAGGTATTGAAGCGAAATTAAATGCTGGCAGTTGCTTATTAGCAACGGTTTGTACTTGTTCTTGTTCAACCTCAGGTTGTGATTCTCTTGCTTTTGGAGAGCTTTTCTTTTTTTGTCGTTTCTTTCCGCTTAGATCTTGGGGAACATGGGTAGGTGCTCGACTCGTCTTCGTCAATGTGATGACTTCAACTAACCTCTTCGGCCATGCGACGAAGCTTCCTATTGCTTCACCTACAGTTGTTGCTTCAAGTGTTGGAACAGGCAATTCAACTATTCTAGCTCTGATGGTAGTGATCCCAACATGCACGTTCTCTTCCCCTAATAGTCGTCCATGAACTGTATCAGTTGGAAGGCTCTCCATCCACACCTTCCCAAT
The DNA here is from genome assembly GCA_946598075.1 of Artocarpus hirsutus. Lineage (NCBI taxonomy): Eukaryota > Viridiplantae > Streptophyta > Magnoliopsida > Rosales > Moraceae > Artocarpus > Artocarpus hirsutus. The sequence goes on along the minus strand of CAMOHE010037704.1, from coordinate 1,981 downwards.
CACCACAAGTGTACACCTACCATTAACTCTATCCTCAACGAAGAGCCTACATTGTTTGGGCCCTTGATGAGGAGGTGACAATTGGACTTCTGGAGCTTCTGCTACATTATTGGGAGGGTTACAACTACCTTTGAAGCTGTTGCGTTGTAAGATGCTATCATCCATTGACTTGGCACGTCCTTGGGAAATGAGCTCGGTCACAAGACTTCACAATGCTGCAATCTCCATCTACATCTTCGACATTTGGGAATTCAATTTTGACGATCTTGATTGGAGGTCGAAGTATTGAGACTACTTCACATACTTTGATTGGTCGTGAACACGTCCTGAATGTTTCAGTTTCCCTAGTGCCCTCGTCAAAATGTCATCATTACCGATCGATTGGAAGTTCCCTTGACTTTGTTGCGTTGTGTATTCATCCTATATAACAACAACATAACCATGTTATTCAAGCAATCCTTCATCCACCAGTAGTAAAATACAAATTAATTGTTCATGTTCAGTAGACTTACAATCAAGTTAGAAATCTCTGCTACTTTTGGATTTTTAAACTAGCCATAGGGACCTTGAAGTGATTTTACCCACAACTCCTCCCGTGTTGGTTGCACGCCCGTCTTTGCAAACTATGTTATGCTATGTTAGTAACATAGTAATGAAGCAATAATTGATGTATGTAGTTTGAGTTAAATAGTAACATACCAAGGATTGCTCGAGCTCTCTATATCCCACTCGGCCAACCATAGAGCAGTATTTATTTTCTGCTCTTATTTTTCTTGCATTTGATGATAGCAGTTGAAATCGTTGGAACATCGATACCTCACAAAAGCTTCCCAATCGTCATCGTTTATGGAGGGGTAGTAGTGTGTTACCATAGGAGGCCGTTGATATACATTTACATCCTCCTCCAAAATGAAAAGATATGGTTGTACGAAGGTAACATAGAGGTCAGATCTGAACCTTTTTGCTAATTCACCGCAAACCTTTAAAGCCCTTTTCCTATACCAATCCTCAACTGCGAAAGCTTCGTATATCTCTCTCCAAATCACATCTTTTACTTTATCTAAATCCCTAGACCTCTAATCTTTTGTCCATATTGGAATGTGCTCTCGACTGAGGACTCCGATCCAACTACTTAATTCATGACTGAGTCCACCTTCCAGTTGGCCTTTTGAATCAAAAGTCACTTCAATTCTTAAACCTTTCTTTCTCATCCGATAAATTTTTTTCATTAATGTAGCTCTTCGCTCAAAATCTACTTTTGGATCGAATTCGATTCGCCTTCGTGGCTTACTACGATGGTTTCCCTTGCTATATTGGAATGTAGATGGAGTGTAGTCTTCGTACTCCTCCTCGTTCTGATCACTATCGATCTCGCGAGACATTGTACCTATGCAACGTATTCAAAAACTAACACATACATACTAATATTAATCACAAACTACACATATTCACATCTTCACATACTAATATCCACTTCATTCATTTTTACACAATTTTACATATTCATATACTATCACATATTACACATATTGGAGAGATAGTTTACAATTTCAATTACATATATAATTTCACAAATTGCATATATTCACATAATTTCACATGCTAGACATATTGACATATTCACCACGAATTGCACAATTACTTTTCATGTTCACATATTCACAATTTCATATATTGACATAATTTCACGTAATCAAATCTTAACGTATTCACAATTGCACAATTTCACATATTCATATAATTTCACTTATTACACATATTCAGAAGTTTACAATTTCAATTACATATATAATTTCACAAATTGTACCTATTCACATAATTTCACATGTTCGACATATTGACATATTCACCACAAATTGCACAATTACTTGTCATCTTCATATATTCATAATTTCATATATTGACATAATTTCACATAATCAAATATTGACATATTGACATATTCACATTTGTAATTGATTACAAGATGAGGGGGGTGGGT